>KZ345026.1:37645-48138 GCA_002352805.1 Teladorsagia circumcincta
TGTGAGGAACTCCCCGAATTTCTCAACCCATAATGTACCGTAGGCGGACCCTAATGATGCTCTCCTGATATTTCATATTGTGCCAAATTGCCAAACCCTTTCCAATCTCCCCAAGAAAAAAATTGAAGCCCCTGTTATAGTACAAACCTTGATGCCATCGTTGCAATCGTGGAAGATGGCAATGTAGGGCTCGATGCCGGTGACTTCTGCCGTATGGCCGGACAGATCGTACTCGCCATTAGAGTCTGTCTTTCCTGATGCCATGAGATCATCCGTGTCGACAACTCCAGGAAGGACACTGTCTGCAATTGCGGATTGTCTCTTTTCTTGATTACTACACTTCTGAAGGGACTTCTGAACCAAAGAGTGCGAGTGTAAATAAAAATGCATACTTGTTTGTGAGTTTTAACTGCTGTTTTTGGCCGCAGTTCGCCTTGCGAATGTTTCACAAGAATGCTGGGTTGTGAACAAAACTTTCGCCCCAGGCGGGTAGCGCACTTGAGCGGAAAGCGAGAGGTGCGGGTTCTAGTCCAGCCTGGAGCGAAAGTTTCGTTCACAACCCAGCATTGTTGGGAAATGCATACGCTTTTCGTTGCCTTAGGACTGGCCTTCATAGGAAATAAGCCGAGATGCTATGATAGTGTGCATGTGCGAGAGCTCCCAGACACCATGACAAAACTCTAAATTGTCTAGCCACGGTTGAGATGTCCTGAGACCTCACACCATCTCCTTATCAAATGTTTGAAGGCTTGGCATGTGAGCCAGAGCACCACGTTGACTCTTAGCAAGAGTCTGTCCACCACCTCTGGCTTACTGTGTAATACGATCGGTGCACGGGGTGTACATTGAGGTCGTGACGTTTCACAGTGTAAATGACACATTGTACGGAAAGACAATGTTTGTGGGCTATTTATGGTAGAATGTGCGGAGGGTGTTTCCGCGAGCTTCGATAAAAACCGTAGAAATATTGACGGAACGGGTTTCGTGAGCTTTTGTGCATTACTGGATCTACAGTAAAAGTGCTATTGTCGTCATAAAAACCAGAACTAAATGGGAAGCATGCCTGCAACGCATCGCGCTCATTGGTCTATTTATGAATAGAATTAATACCTAAGTAAACAAATCAACAAATACAAGTCAGGGTAAACAAAAAGCGTTCGGCAAGTTCTTCTCGGGATACCCCATGCATTCTACTACTTGTGATGGCATTTGAAGCAGGATCAACTTCGCGTTCGCTTTTTCCAAATTTTGCGACCACAACCTTTCCTTAGAGTACAGAGATTCTATGCGAATCACACCAGAACCACTAGCCTTACAAGGGAGGTCGCTCAGGGCAAGGTGGCCTTTTTTCAAAACGGTTGTTTGCATCGTATAGGATTTCATGTGTGGACTACTGAACCACGGTTCGTTTTCGCTGCCATGAAAAGGTCAAAATGTGGTTAGGAAGTGGTCCAGGGATCAGTCCTACCTGAGGACAAAATTTTTGCCTTTCAGTTGGAGTTTCCAAATCTTCTCAAAATATCACCAGCTCAAAAACTAGGTATCAAATTTATTATCAGGACCACTAGTAATATTGAACTCAGATTTAACTGGAATATGGCGGAAAAATAGTTGCAACACCAGAAGGGTGCCCAATGGTACGAAGTTGAGCAAACTGGGGGCGGATAAAATCTGAGTTTAATAATTACTAGTGGTCCTGTAATAAATATGCATGATACTTAGTTTTTGTGCTGGTGGTATTTTGAGAAGATTTGGAAGCTCCAACTGAAGTGCAAAAATTTTGTCCTCAGGGAGGATTGATCCTGGACCACTTCCATACCACACTTTGGCCTTCCCACGGCCGTTCAGCGAAAACGGACCATGGTTCAGCAGTCCACACATGAAATCCTATACGATGCAAAAAACCGTTTTGAAAAAAGCCACCTTGAGAACGATCTCCCTTGTTAGTAGGCATCCTCCCCCCCCCTAATACGACACCACTCCTTTCTTCCCTGGTCATCTCCGTCACCACCATGGCTGTTTCTATTGTATTCGAATCTGCAATCAGTCGGCTGACCAACTTTACCTCCAACCCTCTCCAAAACGACCTTGGAGAGGGGTGGGGGGGGGGTGGAATGGTGTAATGTAGCGACAACTCCACAAACCCAGGACTTTTGTCTAGTTTCCTCTATCGTAAAATTTCCGTTAAAATCTTCGAAACATCCGTTAAATATAATCCCTTTTTATGATCTTCTTTACACTTCTCCACTTCTCCTAGAAGTAATCAACCTTGCTCAGCTCCAAAATGTGACTTCATCACAACTGCGACCCCCTCATTCGAATCGTGCGAAGGAACGGTTGGCCGGGCGCTGTACAATTTAGGTATTTCATTCGTCCAGAAAGTTTTAGTCCCAATTAAGCAGTCCCTGAGTGATGAAAGAGTTGAGTGGTAGACGGTGTACGATCCAGAGTTCGATTCTCCGACCGTGCGCTCTACTCCAAATTTGATTCTTGATTAAAATAATGATAACACTAACTGTCAGAATCGTAGAGTTTCACGCGAACTCCTACTGCTGGTTCGCCATTGCAGGTTAGTTTTCCTCGAGCCTGAAAGCAAAGTTGTTGACTTGAAATCGATGAAATTTGGTTTTTAAAATTTCAGTACACTAAATTGTACTCTTGCAGCACTCAGTTAGCCCACCACAAACATTCGTTTCTGAAACCATGGTCATTTTTTTTGGTTGAGTGTAATTGGAGGGATTTGGGGGAGGGAGAGGCGACAAAGAAGATTTTATGGCAAGGTTTTCTTCCTCACAAAAGCTGCTCTATTTGCTCGGCGGTGCAGAAGGATATGCCTTGCCCACGGGGGAAGGCGGGGGGGGGGGGCTGAGTGGTACGCCAGTGGCAAAAAAACAGAGGAATCCATTAGGCTATGGCATTACGGCATTAGCTAAAACGAGACCTCCTTTTCTGGCCATTTATTTTCACTCATGGACAGGCATCTGCTCAGACCGCGAAGCGTTTTGATTTTGGATTGGATTTGCTACTACGACCTGCGGGACCGGAAATGGTAGCAATAAATGTTTCTCCCCATTTCTTCCTTTCTCGAACAGCTTGAGGAACAGCACATGGCCTGGGTCAACTTTTCACTAGCCAAAATCAAGAGAGGGTTGTATTCGAGTTCCAGTGTTTGTTCGCATTCCAAGTATTGTGTTCGTTGTAAGGGTGTACCTGGGAATTTGCTGGAGACGTAGTGGTAAGAGATGAGGGGACGTGTTATAGTGTAACCTGAGAGGACGGTCGTTTTTGATAATGTCTTTCACCAGTGGTGAGAAAAGTGGTGGTAAAGGGTGATGAGAGGGATCTTATGAGACGGGGTCCTTAGAATCTCAATATTACAAAAATCGTCGGATGAACGTAGCCTATGGTATCGGTGGTGTAAAAAGTACCACACTGCCCAGAAAAACAAATTCGCGTTCAAATTAGGCCGAGGTGGCTTCCACAGCTCTATACCTTGGCTTGCATTTGGTACGCCTTTTACAACGTTACTGTTCTATTTAGAAAGTATAAACCAATCCAACCAACTCACCGCGGCCGACTGCGTCCTACCGATAATATCGACAGCTGAGGCGGTAGCAACAAAAGCGAGCAGCAGTAAATATTTCATCTGAAATTCCTTTATTCAGTCAGTGTAAAAGGTAGCGGGGCATGGCGAGGCAATATAGAATTCCACGAAGACAACTAATTAATAACGATAAGCTCCAAGACTGTGCTCATCGGCATGTTGATTGAACCTCCCCATGGATTTCTGTTCACGATAATCCATGAGGGACTTATGCGTTGAACTACAAATAGAAGTGCTCAGGAGAAAATGCGTGAGGTTCAAGAGAAAGAAAATAAGCGGAAAGATAAGCATCACAGCGCTGCTCATCGGTATATCTTGGTCTTATAGTGAGATGCGAGGTAGGGCGAGCATTGACCTTGTAGAATTCATGGAAACGATAACAAGACAACACTGCTCGATCACGACGCTTAAAGCAACAGTCTCAGCAGGGTTCTAAAAATTCTATGCTATGGGGTGGAAATGATGCGCTAGCCCTAATCAAGACCATAGCAAGTGTCACTGACCAAAAAACTCACCTTAGGAAGCCGCAAAGAAGCTAGCAAGACGCCGTTGAAAGGAGCGTTCGCAAGTATCCTAGGGAACGCCCATCTGCCAATTATTGCCGCGTCTTTTTCATTGGTTTTACTTGCTTGTTTCACTTGATTGTTGTATTTCTATTCTTATATGATGCTTATGTCTCTAATTGTATTAGGGCAAACGCGGTCGGAATCCAGCGAAGCAAGTAGTTCAGACAACTCGTCCGCCAGGTGAAACCTATTTGAAGGCCTCGCCGTCGGATTTCTTTGTTTTTTTGCCTTATTACCAGGCAATTCTTTACCTATAACTTCGTTGCCGACCGCTTAACGCCTCGAATTCGTTTTGAGACTGTTGCTTAAAAAAACGGTGATAGAAAATTGTAGATGGTAGGGCTGTAGCGGAGAAATGGAAAGAAGGAAGAGATATTCAAGTTAAAAGGATAAATGGTTTCTATTTATTCTTTACTGCATCACTTTCTCAAGGATATTTCTCGAAATGACTTTGTTGATAAATTCAGTTAGAAATTTACCTGCTGGTTCAGTATGGCCCATAAAAGACTAACATTCGTTAGGGAGAAAGTGCCTGGCGCCCAAGCCAGCCGCATGGCTCCAGAAAGCGATAAAACTTCTTGGACTATCAAGTTGTGTGGTGGAAACGCGCCTCTAGGGGTATTTGATTCGAAGAGCAGGGGAATCACACTCATTCCTCATGAAATTGCTCAGTGCTCGTCGGGCTACAGGGGTCAGACGGCTGGGGTGTGACCAGCGCCTGTGGGTGGGCTCAAACGTTCTGCCACCAAATCAAGGTCTATTCCAGAACCTTAAGGGGGAAGGGGTGGTGGAAGATGTTGTGGGACAGTTCATGCCGTCTACAGCTATTCCATTTTTTGCTGAGGGAGGAAGCTCCGAGGCAGGTGGAAGGGGAAGCGGCCTTCCACCTGCCTCGGGGCTACCTCCCCTCCAAATCATCCAAACATTTCCTTCTGCAGAAATTGAAATCACAACAGATTGCACGACCTGCCGCAACCCCACGCCTCTTGTTGGAATAGACCCTATATGAAGTATGTATATGTTGGTGTCTTGCTGATCAAAGTACCCAGAGGGGGGGGAGAGGGGGTGAAATTGCAGTGAGATCCAATGACGCAGGCACAAAGTCAGTGGAAGATGTTGTCCCATTCTTGGAAAAATGGGTTGTAAAGGGTACTGGTGCCAAAAAAAAATATTTTTACGAATCTTTGAGACTTTGCCTCCTCGTCGTACCTGCGGAACTTGAGGTTACTTAAATTATGATTAAGGGTTTGATAAAGATTACACGATGTTGGATAGACTAGGGAGATGCCACTAAAGGCGAAGAACGTCCGAAGAAATGACGGGGTAGAAAAACCACTATAATGATCTATGATCTCGGTAATGCTATGATCTCATGAAATTCCCTCGTCATACGTCCTTGGCCTTGTTGTTGGTTAATACAGCCAAGAGGCGTGAAGACACTTGTTTACTTGTTTACGAATGCAAAATCGCGCTGCTTACACTGCGCTCGTTGATGCGATGCGGGCTTCGCTTACACAGCAAAATACATAGATCTTTAGAGCCAGAAAGATATTTCACTGTTATGAAAAAGATTGAGGCGCTATCGCAAGTTACGGGGGCTTCCTCTGGTACTGAGTCTGCAGAAACTTCGAGGAAAATGAAAATTGCCCACGAACCCTAGATTCTCTCCTCCCCAGCGCAGGGTGGTCCCATTCTCAACAAAAAGTTGATGTTTCACGTGGTTTTGGATGCATTCTCACTGCCCCAATGTTTGCTCCCATATTTTGCGATAGCCACAAGATTGAAAAAGAAGAAAAACAGGAAAAACGGAGATAGTAGTCCTGGAAATGGGAATTTCTATGTATACATCAGGACTAGCGGGGTTCGGCCTACATGTGATACAATCAGGGTTTCTATCACCAAAACAGGCCAAACACCAAAACTCCGAATCCGGAGGGCCAGCTCAGTCTGGACGGTGTACGATCTAGGGTTTGGTACGTGAAGCACGCGCGTGGTAAGCGGGGTTATTTGCAGTACACCACACC
This sequence comes from Teladorsagia circumcincta, assembly GCA_002352805.1. NCBI lineage: Eukaryota > Metazoa > Nematoda > Chromadorea > Rhabditida > Trichostrongylidae > Teladorsagia > Teladorsagia circumcincta. Next base: position 43,840 of record KZ345026.1, read on the forward strand.
CACTCTCTGTTAACCCATGCCCATGATGATCGAAAAATTTTGAAGAATCACAACAACAGTGACAATGAGCTATGGGCAAAACTCCCTGCACAAGAACAGTCCGATCCACACCTTATGCTTTTGGGGCCAAGACTAACTACTCTCCAGAAGTCACGTATCACCTCTACTTTTTAGCCGTTCACTCCTTATGCTAATTTATTTATTTTTTATTTATCTTATTCTGGCAAAATGCATTAATAGTCAGGAGGAATCTGAAGGCCTATTTGAGATCATGTGCGTATGGGAATGTGTTCATATTCACGTTTGCTATTTGGAAGTCAGTGGGACAATGACGCTCGGGAGAACGCCAGTCCTATCCTACTAACTATAATTCGCTTAGTCTGTCTGTCACGAAATTCCCTATTTCCTAGGGATCCGCCTGGAGAGACCCGGCCAAGTGTGGGATGGGTGGACCATCTCTCGAGAAGTACAAAACATGCATCAGCTTACTGGAGCCCCGCCCACAATGGGCGTGGCGTGCATTGGAATGAGAGGCACCAACGATAAAATTTTCAAATTTGCTTCCAAAACAGCCAACAAACAGAGGGATAGAGACAAAATGCGCGAAGGTGTGCACCAGTAAGCTCTACCGAGCGGGGAGACCCACCCCCGGTGGGCGGGGCGTTCTCTAGAAAAGCGGTGCTTCATGGAAAAATTCATAACTGGTATGCCATAAAGTATGATCTGAACACCTTATCTATCGTTTCAAAGGTTCTGGCAGCATCAACCACATGGAAACCAGGTTAGACAGATCTCAAAGTAAACCTTCGAAGCCACTTTTGCAATTGTAAAAGTTCATATCGAAGGTGGAGAATTTGATCGGTGGAATGGAGCAGTGTGCGGGCTGAATTCGAGGGCCTGTATGGGGGAACGAAACATTGTCTTGTACTGCGGTCGAGAATAACAGTTATCTTGATAGTTACAAACATCCAAAGGTCTAGGATTTCAAGGTTGAGGGAAGTATCAGGAGGATTGATCGGGAACAGGGTTTTAGACGTATCTCTTTTCAACTCTCCCCAATAAGTGGTAGGTTAGTAAGGATAGAAAAACAGAAAAGAAATACCTAAATGAAGCCCTGGTTAATAAGCCCAAAGAATATTTTGGAAGTGATGCTCAACAGAGTGATCACGATCGCCTATTTATACAGCAACCAACAGCTGTCCGACAGGTTCCCGCGGATTTGACCCTTAAGTGATGTCAGATGTTTGATCATTCAAACTGAAAGTGTCCTCGCTTATCCATCATATCCATTCACACCATTTTTGATGTTCAAACTGGTGGGCCATCTCTTATGTGGTAGGAAAGTGGACTTATTTCCAGGGACACAAAGATTTTCAAGACATTCCACCGTGGGAAAATCTGAACAGTGGTGACCTCACCGCTCCGCGTCCCAGGGGAAATTCGTCCCTTCTCCTTTAAAGGCACTAAGGAGTGCTGCCGAACACCCGGACGTAAGAGCGCTAAATGGGCTAATGGAACCTCCCTATAGGGACTGTTTAGCACTAGTTGTTTACCCTTCAAAGTCCCACTCCTTCAAAACTAAGTCGGATTTTTTTTCAAAGTTGTCCATTATCATGGATTTGGCTGGAAAGTTGCCTCAGGGGTAACTGATAAATGCAACAACTAGCGCATTAGTTCAGCGCAAAAGTGCCTGGCCCGCTCCTTACTAAGTACCGGCGCCACAGGCGCCAGAACGCCTTCAATTGCCAAATTTGCTGGTAAGTTGTCGGAAGAGAGGTTCGACCAGTGGAACATGTATAGCACATTGTTGCTGCTCATAGGCTTGCTGCCTGTGCCATAGACGTCGGCAAAAACTAGCATGGTAAGGCCGGCGTCTATGGCGCCGACGCCTGGCATTTTCGTGCTAAGTTGATGTGATATTCGTGTTCTACGAGTTGAACTACCTCCGAAGGCAATTTCTAGCCAAATCCGCAGCTGAGGGTAAATTTCGATCAAAATTCAGCTATTAGCTTGTCACATAATTGGTGAGTTACTTACCATTTATGGCTCCAAAAATTCCAAGAAAAATCGTAAAGGCGTGAAACATGTTTTACGAAGTAACACCCACATTAGCTTACCTGAGCATTTAGTCAGCCCATTTACACACTGCCTTACATGGCTATTACATGAATTTTCCAAAACCTAGTTTTTAGTTTCCCTGTTCACCACTTCTGATTAGGATATTTCAAACGCCAGACATCATAGTGGATCAACCAGCAAAAGACGAGGGACGCTTGCTAAACCGACGGTGCAGCCGTGGTTCACTTTAGTCCGGGGTAGGCTTTTTAAAAATATCCCACAATCCAACTACCCCTACCGGCAATCTCATTGCTCTACCTGGCGCCACTGAGATCGGATCCGGAGGAACTAGTCACTATTTGACAGAGCATGTCCAACTTGTTAAGATGATGGAATGTAGACACCTCCAAAGTCCTGAAAATTTGAAAACAAGGAAATTGCTATTACCGTCTCCGAGCCCGAATCAGCTCCAAACATGATCTGACATCTTCATGTTCCTTCTGATCTCCCTTAGTTCCCACAGCGATCATCCAGCATATTCACAAGGGTTGTGGACTTGGTGGAGTGCAGGAACCGCATTCAATCCTTCCCCTAGTGGGATTCGTCCCCCAAGTCTGATTCAATCCTTCTAAATTTTGGGGGGAGTCCGCTGCGGGACCCGCCTGCGATCGCTCCTTTAAATCTGTAGCGCGGATGCCCGCACTGGTCAATTAGGAGCGATTGCAGGCGGGTCCCGCAGCGGACTCCCACCTAAATTGAGAAGGATTGAGTCAGACCTGGGGGACGAATCTCACTGGGGGAGGATTGAATACGGCCTCAGCATTGGGAAGGAGGATCGTGAAGCATGCTAGAGACAGGAAATACAGAATACTAAGAGACGCCCTACATCTGAACTTGAAGAACCTTGTTGCCGTTTCTGGCCACATTTGAGCCGTACCAGCTCTCTGATTTTAAGCATAATAAGTCTATAGATGCGTTCTCTGATAAAGTACGGAACCTTTCCTCGAAAATTTTCCAAATCTTACGGTATCGTATGTGATGACCGGAAATCCTCAAGAAAGCAAAGATTGAAGTGCATGGCGCATCCTTGGATCGCATCCGCATTGCTCCTGAGTCAGCTATTGTCTCATCGCTGCATCCCGCTATGTGCCAATACTGCGTGACTTGAAATTGGACCACATTGGTGTCCGAAATCTCCAAAAATTCTTGGTAAACGACAATAGAGTCAGAACTGAACTTTTGAGAGGTGCCGACAAAATCGTACAGCAAGCAGACCGTGATCTTCTCGGCATCCCTAACTTTGGTCGTGATACGGAGAATTTAGCCAAGGTGATCGCGGTGAAGAAAACCGTGCGATGTACGGCGGAACTGTGGGAAACGCGCTGGGAGGTCCTGATTTTGTTGAAATCATACTATACAGAATCATTTCTGTAGTGTGTATTTCGTGATCCCAACAAAAGGGCGATACCCGTCCACCGCGATGAACGGGAGACGAGCGAGTCGCGAGCGGGAAGAACGCGCTTCTGCGCTGAGGACCGTGTCCTAGTCGCGAGGCTGGGACAGCGACTCGCTCTTCTGAGCGGTCAACATCGAAGAAAATTGAGAATGGGGTAACGGTTGTAGTGGTATTATTGAATACACAGCTGAGGCACGAAAGCTTTACTTTTTACAAGACCTAAGATATAAGAATAGCTTCTGAGCGAACTGAGCTCTGCTGAACTAGAACTTTAACTAACTTAAAACACTTTGCAGGATTATGCCGATTTCAGACTGCGAATCGCGCGATTCGCTAGCGTCTGCGGTCGCGTCGCGGCCAGTGAATCACTCAATTGGCTGATACCGCAACGCGATCGCGAACGCTAGCGAATCGAGCGAATCGCTAGTAGCGAATAGCGCGATTCGCAAAGTCTGACATCGCCTTAGGCAGTTGGTTAAAGCAACAGTGTCATGAGGGCTTTGAAAGTTGAATGCCCTGGTGTGGGACGATGCGCTAGCCCTAGCCAAACATAGACGAATAGAAGTTGAACAAAAAACTCACCTTCAAATGCCGCTGGAACGGGGGGAACCACTGACGAGGGAGGCGGTCCGAATGACGAAGCAACGTCTAACCTTCGGGCCGCCTCTTTGCCGTCGTGGCGAGTACGAGGTTGGATGCGCAGGTATTTGCGTATTCGTTTCGGGACTCAGGCCTATTTTAGGCCGATCCCTTGAAGCAACTTACGTTTTGCCTTGCGGCTGCTT
>KZ345026.1:142054-164503 GCA_002352805.1 Teladorsagia circumcincta
ACCTCACAGGACCCGCCTTGCAACCCTCGTATCGCGAAGTTCTTCAGCAGCGAAGAAGTCCCGGCGCTAGGTGAGTTCATTACTTCACGGTGTCTATTGTTTAGTTCAACAGTATCTTTTTAGAAATTGAGTTTGCGGTGATAGTTTGTGTTGGAATATCAATGAATATTGACGTCACCTTTGAACAGAAGTAAAATTAATTAAAACAAGTTTCCATAATATAACACAGATGATGTAAAACAAAACTACTGTTTCGCTAGCACGAATAACTCTAGACACACAACAATAGGAATAGACAAAAAAGCGATTCCCATTTTTCCATTTTTCCGACCGCTACGCAACCGCTCGCTACCTCTCTACGAAATTCCTGGTGACAGTGACGATCGCATTCGCATTTTTTTTGCAGAAACGTGAAGAGAAAGCGATACCTTTCTTGATATCAAATGTTGAACCGGAAGAAAAAACTACAAACTACAAATTTAATTGTTTTCTATAGTTCATGTTGATGGTATCACATTGGCATAGTATCAGAGGAAATGTAATTTAATAAATTGTACTCCCTAGTTCGAAAAACGAGAGAAGCGTCGAGCACAGAGCACATACCACATGTGACGACGGCAAGAAAAATACCCACGTTTTCCATAGCCGTCGTCACCTGTGGTGTGTGCTCTGTACTCGACGCTTCTCTCGTTTTTCGAATTAGAGGGTATTTGTGATGGAAGACGATCTCGTTTCCGCACTCTTGAAGCAAACCCCCAGCAGAAGCTGCGTCGGAGAATCTGTTTATCAAGTGGGTGGATAGAAGAGCCCACAAGCATCACAAATGCGCCGTGGTCGCGGCTCGGAAGTACGCTACAATGGCGCTAGGGTGTTCATAGTCAGCATATAATAATTATGGCGTTGCGGCTAATTCAAACAGGCACGGGTGAGTGGAGCCAGCGAGCAAGGCCGTATAACTCGTGCGGCCCACCCCCTTCCTTGTTTGAGAGGGATTACTCGTCATCGGCTCCATCGACGGTTTTCTCTGCTTCTTCTTTCATTTTCAGTCAACTCAACCACCACAACTCCATTGTCGACCGCTGTGAATCCACAGATTTGATCTGGGAAACTTCTTTTCAAAAACACCGAATGCTGCTCCAGAAAGCCTCCAGCGAAAGAAAGAAGCAGCTGGGGGCTTTTGCATCAGCTCAAGTAATACATAGAGTTCTCAGTTGCTGTCGATTGGGCTCCACTCAAATCGGGGTGTGCCCTAGCGTTTGCATTTTATTTTGGATTGAAAACTGAGACCTGAGGTGATAAAGGAAAAAACGCACTTCTTGGAGTTCTACAGAAGGCTAGGAAGTTCCTGAAGTCGTTCTCGTTTTGTGGATGGAAAGCGTAACGGCTGCTAAAGTGGAAAGCAGATTAAAACATACTGGTGATTTACCAACATATGCTACTCACGTTTGATATTTGGATGCCATTTTGTACACAGGCCCTTTTAGGAAGTGATCAGCGTAGGCCTGGAAAATCAGTTGTTATAAATCTTATGGACTCAAGGCGTATTCCTGAATAAAAACCTGGAAGAGGTTTTCTCTATCGCTTCTGGAGGCGAACAAGTCTGAAACGTCGTCGGCTTGCAGATTCACATTCATAGTTTCCATTTCTCCTTTGATCTTATCTAAATAAACACATTTATTTATTTATTTATTTTTTTGAGAGGATAGTTGGCAGTCCTTCGGCAACATGGAAAACAATGAGTGACGCTCGCAAGAATTAACACGTTGACGACATTGTGCAGCGTATGCGCTGCACACTTTGAACACCGTGTGGGACCGTGTGCAGCGCATGCGCATCACACATCAATAAACTATTTTTTCACCCATGCGCCATTTATTTTCTAATTTTTTGCATTTATTCTACAGGTCCCACCATATTATGACTAAACATGGCGAAGTTCACCAAATAGTTGAATCCACTCCACTTTGGGCGAGAGTTTTTCAAGTTTCACGAACTACAATGTACTCAATTGTGTTCAATCATAGTTTTCTTTATAATCTCATAAGCTTGGTCTTAAAAATGAGTAGAAGAGGTAAGTACAGACCTATACATATAGCAAGATATATGTCTCTAGTGTGATGACCGTATCAAAATAATTTTGAGGTTCACTAACGCGAAAGCGACCAAAATTTGCCTTTTCATTACCACGACACGCCATTTCGCTCGATTTTTTACAATTTCACCTTCCCATAGATTTGCCACATCGAATATCATCGAAAACATTTTCTCAAATCCAATTTTTGCGCATTTACAGCCAAAATCCACGAATTTGGTGTGAGGCGGCGGCGCTTGCAAAATCGCTCTGGTCCCACGCGGCGCAAAACCCAAAACACGCGTTGTCGTCAACGAGTTAAGGAGGGGTTGCTTTGTGACGTCAGAGGTTACCATTTGACCATGATGATCTACGCTGACTTTTATCGGTACTTTGTTTTTTTTATCTATCGTATTTATTTATTTATTTATTATATTTTTCATATTTATTTTATTTTATCGTTTATCCATTTATTATATCTACCTTTTTTATCTTTATTTTTCGCAGCAGATGGGATGCGATACCAATTAGACAATCAAGAAGGTATGGAAGGCTGTGTTTCCGCTGGACGGTGAACGACACAGGATCTGATCCCTGGACCGTGCGAGTGGTGAACAGCGCCTGCTTGTCACTACTTCACTTCCGCCCTTTACAGCTCCTTCAAACAAAAAACAACAAGCAACAAACAAACAAGTGAGTAATAAACCGATAAGCATCAAATAGCCACGAGCAAAACGCACAAACGCGGCAGGATTCAACCACAGTGAGACGATTTTTCAGCACGGCCTATGGAGAGTTACCGTAACCACGCTGGCGCTAGCGCTCGCAATGTCACAGTCATCGAATTTTGAGGTATTCTATTCTATTGCGACTTCCTCAACGCATGCTTCCGTAGCGAAAATGGGCGCTCACGGCATATGGGCCACACAAAGTTGGTCTTTTCGAAAGCGCCAATGTGCTGCCCTCGTCCACGCTCTCGCTTTTGGCCACAGTGACCTCGCACGCTCCTGCTTCTGATTCACGTCAAGTGGCTTTGGCTTGCCCTTCTCCCTCTCCGCCCCCAGCTGGTTCACCGATTCTCTTGCCCAGCGGCTTCTAAGCTGAAACTGCAGCTGTCCTCTACTCGCCTACACTCTAGAGTTTCGCGGCAGAGAACACAGAGGAGAAATCCAGTAGTTACTTAATACAATGCAGGCCCGCTGCATCACCGGTGGGTATGCACTCAGTTTCAAGCTCTTCTCCAGTAATTTGAGCTCACTATTGTGGCTGTGTGAGTTTTCTTAGTCCGATGGAATCTGTATATGTGTATGTTTGTATGTGTGTATCGATGTCAATGTGTATGTGTTATATGTAAAAGTGGGCGGAGTCACTTAGTGGGCGGATCTTATCGGGAGACGCAGTTTCGCGGTTGAACGTTGTACGGGCTGTAACATGTTCGTGACTGCTTGGCTACGTGGCTGCTCTCCACCCTCCATTTCAAGGATTTTTTTTTTGAACTCTGAAATCGTGCGCCAGCCAGTGCTCAGCGTCAAAACTAATTGAACAAAAACCACCAAGTAATACACACCTCAGGATGAGAAAACTAGCAGGAACAATCAAAAAGCAGGAAAAAAACAGGTGAAGCGGAAAGAGGAAAGCTACAGGTCGTGAGCCCAGTGGCAAGGTTTGTAGTTGACTTGTGTGGCGTTGGAGGCAAGATATTTGAGTGTACCCCCAAGAGGCCCACCGCGCGGTGAAGGAAGAGACGCTGACGCGACAAAGGACGAGTTCCAGCGCGTGCTGCGTGATATGAGATAGTGTGGTACACTCCATTTAACCTGACACCTAACCGCTACAGTATGCACTACGACTCGTCCTTTGCGGCGTCTGCGTCTCTTCCTTCGCCGCGCGATGGGCTTCTGGGGGGACACCCAATTTGCGTCCTGCGCTCACAATACACGTAGCCCCCGTTGCAGAGCGAAAAATCTCAAACAGTTATTTGCATTTAAATGTTAAGCATTTCGGAACGCGACTCAAAAAGACCAAGTGAAACTGGAAATATTTGAATATGCCTGCATCACTACTCTGTAACATAGAAATAATCGCTTCGCTAGCTTTTCGGTTTTTCGCAAGTTTCTCATGATCGCTCTCGAACCAGAAAATTTTTGCTATTTGGAATTGAGATAACTAAACGTAAAGGTATATCATTCGTAAAATGATAAAAAGATCGGAAAAATAAAAAAACATTCCCAGCCAGCATTGTGGTAACACCATTCTAAAATGGAAAACCAGATCCTCTCTCGAGAATGTGGACGGCAGCAAAAATCCCGTCTCTATAACTGGTTACCAAACTCGGTATGAAGTAACCATCGCTATCCACCTCTCTCACAGCTTACCTGAGAGCTCTAAGAGAAAGTGAGTAGCGTCGGTTAACCCTTTTCTAATTTTATAGAAGAAGTTTGAAACGGTAATTTTTTATAGGGTAACATTTTTTTAGCATTGTTACCTGTATTTACATTTCACGTCCTGTGAGAATAGAAGGCCAGGAGTCAACAAAAATGAGACGTATCGATTATGAGGTGGGTTTGGTGTACTGGCAAGTGACGCTAGTCCCCACGCGTACGATGAAAGTTCAAATCTTGCATCGAATTCGGTTCCGAACAGCCGTGACTACCAAACGTACGGGTCGGCCAATACGTATCAGGCTGTGTGGGAGCAGGGTCAACTGTCGCGTTGGCACGTTTCCAAAATACAAATACAACCGAAATCCATGAGAATTTCGTTTCGCCTCAGCGCTACACATTCCAGAAATCCCTCTATTTTGCCATTGTTGGAAACTTGCTCTGAGCTATCTCCATTTCCATACATGACGCAACTTACACTTCATAAGTTGCCCTCGAATGCTTTGGTCGTTGACGCTGGTCCATGTAAGCTGAGAATACTGTTGCTGGAACGGCTCTTCTGGGAACGGATTGATAAGCCCTTCAACTCGTGGAGTGTCCGCTGTTCGGGTTATTGATGGGCTCTAAAAAGAGGTCAGCCAATAAAGGTGAGTAGATATATGGAGGTACAACCTACACTAAGGACTTTGTACTGAGGTGGGACCGATATCTGTACATCCAGTAGACCAAGGCTTTCCATGTAGTTGAACTTCCTGTCAATATCAATCGCGTATGACTCTCTCACTCGAAGTCCAATTTGGGCCTCGTCCAACACCACGTAGATTTCTGACTGGCCCTTTTCCACATTGTTCACGTAGACAGTGACTCCTAAAAGGAAGAACTGGTCCTAAAGGCAGCGTTCACATGACTGGAGGGCGGTGCGGTTTTGGTGACGTCATTGAACGCCACTGGTGAACTAGACCCCTCAGAGCGCTGGTGGTGAGCTGAAACCGCCTCTTATTGCATCCCACCTATGACCTTTAATAACGGCATAAAAACCGCACCGCTCTCCAGCTATCGCAATCACTGCCTCAAACCCTGGGAACGACTGCAATAAAGAAGCTATTAAGAGCTTAAAAACATAGAACTTAGGAATTTAGAGCCGATCTCACCTCGAAAGCGTTGGATGTGCATGTTGTCGAAGTATCGTACCACGTTTCCAACAATAATCGACGTCTTATAGCGTTGTCTGTAGGTGTCCTTGCGCAGTACGATATGTACTCTGCAAATTTAGATATAAAAAAATTTGAAAGAAATATTGTGAACATTTGTCAGCTGACGGCTTTCAACCGAGAAGCACAGTTCCGGCGAAATTCAACCTTCCGAATTCGGCCAAATCAGACGAGGATGTTGTGTTCCTGATTCTACGAAGGCCTTGACAAATGAGAGCCTTTTAGAGAGTTCACAGAATTTGGAAGAGCTTTGAGAAAGCCTTTTAAAAAATTCAAAATCCTCCCTAAAGTCCCCCAACTATGATTGAGTTTACTTCTCACCCCGCTAAACAACACTTAATTCAAAACAAATACAGCCCCCTCCCTCCCGGAACACAACATATCCCGGCGCTATAGCAAAAACCGAGGGCACCGGCGTGACCACGCAACTAAAGCCAGGTAAACATCGCGCTTCTGTAGAAAACAGGACTAAGCCTCAAGTGGAGACGATAAATTCCAGGGTGCGTGAGCCGTTTTCACTTTCTCAGAAGTTCCCATCCTCTCCTAGCCTTAGTTCAAAGGGAGGCCGTCAGCGTCGCCATAGCGCCTGCGCCTCATCATACCTCGCGCGTCAAGAATTCCTCGTTCCGGGTTCATTCTCATTATTAGGTCTGGTAAAGTTGTAAGAGAGGAGGTCGCTTGCTCAGAGAGCAATCGCCAAAGTTCATCAATATCCCGTGCTTTTCGGATTGTTGTGCGAAATATAGTAGATAAGGAAGATTCACACTTGATGGTCAGTTAAGGCCGTCGTCATCGTCAACGAAGACTATCGTTCACTCGTACTGAGATGCTCCGACTGAGCGAACGATAGCCTTCGCATCAATTTGTATAGCAAGCCTGCCGGTATCACAAAAGGTAGTGGTTGCGATGGTTGGGAGACGCTACTGTCTCAATCACGTGATTGAAAGCTTTTGGTGAACTAGACCTCTCAGCGCGCCGGAGGGTTGGTTAGAAACGTCTCTTAACGCCCTTCCACAGATTACAGTCAATGACGTCATCACAACGGCACCATCATCAACCACATGGTCCGCTGCCTTCGAGTTCTCAACGAATGTCTACATACTTCAAATGAATTCGGTGAATTCGATAAATAACGACCTGTCGGCTGACTCCGATGATAGTACGACTCCGGTGATGACAGTGGCGTTCGTCGGTTGAACAAGATCCCGCTGGGCGATGTTCAGAGCACCTGAAATAGTGCTGCCTAACGGTCACCTGAACCTCTCGTCTGATGAATCAGCGAAATACCAGGGTACATGACAGGAGGTCCGTCACGCAGCGAGGTGGCAGAGACGCAGACGGGCCAGTAGGCGAGTCGCAGCGCGCACCGCGCCGACTGAGCGTCAGGTTGAATAGAGTGTGTCACACTAAGTATCATTCCGAAATGACGGACTGCGACTCGCCCGCTTACCCATCTGCGTCTCTGCCATCTCGCCGCGCGACGGGCCTCCTGTTGGGTACCCGAAAGACCAAATAGAAATTCCGACAAAACCCACCGAAATCTACGCTCCGATCTGGAAACCGTTCCATGCGCACTTGAATCTGCACTTCAGGCGTCGAGCTTGTCCTATGAGAGTGCAAAAGCGTGAAAATGCCCGGCTCGTTGAAGATAAAATTTCGATTGTTCAATGTTGACACGATACCGGCGCCAAGGATTGACCCTGAACAAATACATTCAACTCTTCCCAAAACGGCTTCACGGAAATCTTCCATAGTTAAGGATTTTCAAGGAATAAATCGTCGTACCACTGACGGCAGGTTCGTAGGCTTGGCAAGCACTTGATGGCCGCCTCCAGTAAAACAGTTGGCAGCGGAAATCCGCGAATTTGCAGCAAAGGTAATATGGCATTATATCATGGTGAAATGTCGACAGACCGGGAACCTGTGCGAGAAGAAAATTGGCCTTCTAGGTTACCTCATCAGTTGAAAAACTGGTACTGAACACAAAAACTCACTTCAAACATGCCCTGAAAAGGTGCACTACCCAACTCAAATGCTCGAGTTGGCACGCCTGGAGAGTACGGTGTGCTCTCGTCAATCTGTAAAGTTGAATAATTCCACAGAAGGATTATAGGGTGGAAGGCGAAATTCGCTACGGAAGGAAGAATAATGAACGGCTTTATATTCCAAAGAGGTGAGGGGGCATGTAGGGAGAGGGACATATAGGGGTCATGTGATTAGGGATACCCGACAGGAGGCTCGTCGCGCAGCAAGAAGAGAGGCGCAGGCAGGTTAGCGGACAGATCGAGTGTCTACTATGCTATGTGGGACGTACCATAGCATACTCCATTTAACTTTACGCTAAAATGCTACAGCATGCGCTACGACTCGTCCGCTGACTCGTCTGTGTCTCTGCCTTCTCGTCGCGCGACGGGTCTCCTGTCGGGTACCCTATGGTCCAGTGGCGCGTGCGGCCTGCAGTCATTCCACTTTTTGAGGAGGGAGGAACGTTCGAGTGACCTAACCCAGCCCAGTCAAAAAACGGGTAAGACACCCGTGAGGAGTAATTTTATATAACAACCCCGCTGGTACAGGAGAGACACCGTAACATCATGAATACCTTCACTACAGGCTGGTAAGTAGACTGCATGAGGAAGCCTTGAGCATCGTAGCAGCAGGTCTGCCCGTAGTGAGTGGAATAAGCACTGAAAACAAATATCCTTCGAACGAGGAGAGCTGCAGAAAGCAGGAGTAAGCTGGCGCACCTCTCCTGCTCACGGCCTTCATAGTTCATGCGATACGTGGAACCGCGTACATTCTGTGCCGACATGTAGCAATTCATCGAGCCTAGCGTTTCAGTACAGGAGACGTCACGGAAAAGCTGAAAGTAAATCATAAATCTGAAAGCATCTTAAAGTTGAATGCTGGTAGCTTAAAGGAATCATAGAGGCGGGGCACGGAAAGAATTGCGCTTTTGCTTTTCGTTCCCGCCGCTAGCATTTGTAATAGATTCCGGTGGGAATTTGAACGCGTACCAGTGCTTCAAATTTTTCGAATTGTTTACCAGAACCAATGCAATTTTTTGCTCTTGATCTTATCGTGTGTGTGGGTCTCAAGCCAGTGATTTATTTGTGAGTAGAATCGCGAATTTTCCTGGAAGGATTCCTTCAACTCAAAAGAATGGTACTCTTTATGAATTTTGTGTAATTCAGGGTTTGAACTGACACTTACCGCACTACATCTAGGATGAGGCATGAATCGTCCAAGATCCATTTTTGCCTGCTCCTCCTTGCATGGACAGCTAGAATTCGTCTCCGTCTCGCGGATGAAATTCGATAGCGCTCCATCTTCGTTGAACCATTCGTGACACATTTCACGCGACTGTAAAAGCTCTTGATTAGAGAACACTCAGTCGTGGGGTGTTATAGAGATGGTAATAAGAGGAATAGACAACCATTAACGGTTTGCAGAGACAGAGCCACAATGAAATGGCTTTCACTCGAGCGAACTATGTAAGACACTTTCCACATCACCGCCCCCTTTGAAGACTTCATGAAAATGTTGTGATATGGATATAGTAGGCTTTCGGAGTAAACGCGCAGGTCAACCTATGATTCCAGCTCTCATACGCATACTTTGGATTTTGGTGCGATACAAGTGGGATGGGCAAGCAGCAATTTCAAGTACGGTAAGCGCGGAATGTATGGGACTCAGGGGAAAATCGACCGAGGAAATGGCAACGGCGCGTCGAGGATTCTCGCTCTCTCGCAGCCGCGAGCCGCTGTGCTCTCCGCGCGTACATTCACTCTCGACACTACTCCTACACAGTGGAGAGCCATGGTCGAGAATTTCCTCGACCGCTATTCACCCTGATGGGACTGCTGCTCGCTGCTATGGTGTCACGAGAATCGGGGGAATTCCTGAGCCAGTTGCAGTGTAGCCAACTTAGGCAGGTGGAGGGGGGGGATCAGCCTCTTAATATGCGTGAAAAGCTGAAACGTGTGCCACTTCATAGCGTCTCGTCACGTCATTTCAGCGTGTACCGGTCCCGTAAATACATTTCGCGCCTACCGCTCAAAAAATGTGGCGTGCCCATCTCACTTATTTTGAACCGATTTTTCTTTCAGAATTCGGATTTCGGTTTCTCGCGGTTTGCTTTCAATTTGATTATAGCCACTGTATTGATTGATAATTTGTGGGCTGACTGCCCTGCTGCGGCCTCATCCTTTTGCCGTACACTACAGTAGTCCACCATATGTTAGAGAAACGACAGCCCAATGAGAGCTAAAAGGGGCGGGATTTGCGCATGCGATGAGGAAATTCCGCCCCTCCAGAAGTTTCTCCCGCTGTAAGCTTGAGCGCTTCCAGCAGCTTTTTAGCTCTATTTGATTACTGATTGACCACTACCCAGAACTATGCTCACTTCTGAGTACAGTACCTTCTTATTCAGTCGTGGAATGCGTCCTATAAACCTAACCTTCTCTTTGACGAATGCAAGCTTCTCCTGCTTGTCCTGCTTATTTCCTTGGAATTCTCCTTCCGGTGGTAACGTCCAAAGCCAATGCAGTGAAATTGGAGCAGATATCATTCTAAAATGGAAAGCTGGCATAATTTAATGACTAAATAATTAGAATATTCTAATTGGAATTTTTAACTGGAGATTTTTGTAGGCAAATTTAACAAAACAGAACAAACCTTCTGACTTTGAACGCTTAGTTCGCTAGGTGATCAAATTATTTACTTGGATTGATATAATTTGACGGCCACTTGTTCCTCCCTCCCCTCCCCTCCCCCCCCCCCAAAAAATCATAAAAAAACCTACGAACTTTTTGACAAATTTTGAATTGGTCTTCATTTGAGCGCTTAACTGGCTTTTTATTCAAAAAATATTTTATTCACAAAATATAAACCAACCCTTCAGGAAGATCCACAATCCTCCCTCTTTCGGTTGTTGTCTGAGTTTCCGTTTGTACCATGGGAGCCAACTTGAGGTAGCCGAACCTGAACGCGAATACCTAGACTCTGCACGTTGCTAGATCACTATTCTGCTATCTAACGAAAAACTCCTCATAGGAGATTCGTAGTTACGCCCGCCCCATGCTTAATCCACAAAAAATACAGGATTCCTGACGAGTAACCTATCTTTTTATCACTGACGGCAAACACACCTATAGGTGAACAACTCTTCATGCATTTCATATCGGCTGAGATACCACTCGTCGACCCGGTCCAACTGATAAGTCTCAATCATTGGATTCCATCGATGCTGCTCGTCGACACGATTTTGATAAGTTGCCAATCTGAAAAAAAAAGTCGCTATCGTCTCATCTATTCCTTTTGATAGCACAAGCAATGAAATTTGGGGTCCGAATCTCTCGAAGCAATAAATTTATGCAAGGTGTGTGGTGCAGTCGCAAATGTCGCTATCCCCTCTGACCATGTCAAAAAGAGCTACGTAAAGTCATCCAAAGCAATCACGTAAAGTGAAAAACTTGAAATGGATCAGTGTATTTATTGCAACTCGCTTGTAAGCTCCATACCCGACAGGAGGCCCGTCGCGAGGCAAGGTACCAGAGACGCAAATGGGCCAGCGGACGAGACGCAGCGCGTACTGTGCGATATGAGACGTAGTATGGTGCACCACATTGACCTGAGGCCAAATTGATACAGTACGCGCTGCGACTCGCCCACTGACCAGTCTGCGTCTCTACCACCTCGCCGCGCGGCGGCTCTCCTGTCGGGTACCTGACATTGTGGGCTTTCAAATGACACTAAAACTATCAAAAGTAATCAACGAACCACGAAAAACAGATAGCCAAGGCAACGCCGGCTTATTTCGGATCAACCTAAATAGTGCCACGTCGTGTGCTTGGTAAGCCGCACCATACGCCATTACATCCACTACACCGCTTACGAAATATATGAGATTCCAATAATTTACTAGCTCCCATGTCTAGATTTTTTTTCAAATAAAGTCAATGTACTTTCACAGAACAAACATGTACCTTGCCAGAACTCGATGTTGTGGGACGAATTTCCTCAAGTTCTCATCTTGTGCCTCTTTATAACCGACAACGTACAGACCAAGCTGCACGTTGTATATTGAGTCGTCGAAATAGTTTACCGCCTCACCAAACGTTCGAGGAGCCGTGAAGTTACGTGGGTACCTGAGCCAAACAGCATCGTGTGGATAAAACATTCAATTTCTTGGATGCACATTCATTCGTTGTAAAATATGTGTATTAGAATCACACATAGTGAAGATGAAGCTACAGATGTTGAATGGCTTGCAAATGAAAGAAAGGAACATCTTCCAAAAGACATCCCCATTTCATATTAACTTATGAAGCGACGAGAGAGCACAGAGAAGAGTGAGGTGCAGACAATACACCACATCACTAAGGGAAGATTAAGCCCTAGCTGCTCTATATGTACTAAGCGTTAGCTGCTCCGAGATAGGCATAACTATGCATGCAAATCAGGAACCTTCACGGGATTTGATTATTTTAAAGGAGGATTGCACTATAAGAACGAAGGTCGAAGAAGAGGGAAATTGCCTTGTGGGGAGACAGGCGGACCTGCAGAGGGGCGGACTGGCACGCAAACGGCAACGAAAGATTAGACCTTGGCGATCTAGCATGGCCTACCCTTGGCGCACTTGGCGATCCACGCCCATCGATGATCTAATCACTCGCCGCAGATCTGGTCGCAGAGAGAGATTAGATAGCAGAGAGAGCGTTACGTTGAAGAGGGCGTAACGATGGGAGTCGTATCAATGCCGAGATCATGGAGAAAAGAATGCGTTCCATTTCTCGGGTCTGGGGCCGCTTCTTATGGTCTTTCTTTCTTGCTTACCACTCACCATCTTTAACTTAATTTAAAAGTTGTTGCTTTTTCATCGTATATTCTGTCCTCAAAAAGATAAGTGTAAACATGTAGAGTTTACAAGCCGAACCATTTGATAGTCATTTGAGCTGGAGGTGGATTGATGTACCAAGAATGGATATTCCCAATGTCCAAACGCATCGGATCCAGTGTAGGTGGCACTGAGAAAATACCATCTTCAATATTTTATTTCATCAAGGTGTCTATACAAAGTGATAGCTTGAACGTAGTGACCAGTTGGCTAAAGACATTATGGTGTTGACAACGTCACTGAATGCCACTGGTGGAAGGACGTCTTTAGGCAGCCCCGAGCACTCCCCAACGCAAAGAGAGTCTAGTCCACCAGTGACGCTCGCTGTCATCATCAAAATTGCACCGCTCTCCAGCCATCGTGATCACTGCCTTTCAAGGGTGTTTTAGATCACACGATGGGAATGTAGAGTTAGTCAGCACATGAATAGCATAGATGAACGCTAAGAGTTCAGCGGAACTACCTCACCGAAGTATATAAATCCAACGTAGGCTTTTTCGTCGTTGGAAAGACCCGACTGCGGTTGGAAGTAGACGGTTTTCGTTCCCCAATCGAGAATTTTTGGCAGTGTACATCGAGCTATAGATGGATTCAGAATATCGCATTTAGCCATCTGAAAATGACTCTGCTCTGCTAACATGCTTCTCATGATGCACTACGTTGAAAACAATGAGAGGACAGCACGGATGCTCCATCTGAGCTAAAGGCAATAGTCACAATGGCTGGAGTGCGCTGCTGTTTTGACGTCTTCAAGCGTCATTGGAGGAAGGGATTAGAGAAGCGACCTAGCCACTCTCCCCCCCCCCAAAGCACCGGATCTAATCCACCAATGACGTCCGATGACGCCATCGAAACCGCACCGCCCGCCAACCATCGTGATCACAACTTTTAAGGATAGAGCGAGCACAAGACTGATTGAGCTAATCCTGCATTGAAACGGAGGTTGTCCAGAGCGACTATTGAGGGATACTGTAATGTTTAAGTAGCGAAAATGCCTCCAAAATCTGGAATCGACGTTCTCAGTCACAATCATCGCCACTAAGAATATGTCGAGCGGTTGAGAGGTTTTTTAGCCTCATTGTTAAAAACGCATAAAAGACACTGCGAAGAACCGTTTCCACGTCCTCCTGCCTGGGAGATCGGAGCGCTAACTCAGCGCATCTTCGCTTCATACCTCCGTCAAAGAGTCATTTTACAGATAGGAAAGGCAGTTTTGGGCTCAGCGGCGAGTGAAAGCCGCATTGGAGATGACGGAACCGACTTGATGACCCTTCTTGGTAAGTTCAAGAACAAAATTCCGACCTACCTGTCGTTGTTCTATCATGAGCACGTAGGTAATAGCAGGATTCAAACACATGCCATTAACGTCAACCTTGGTCTGTCCGAGCATTGTCACGATGTTTGGATAGATCAGAAGAGGAACTGAAGCAGAAACAGTACAGAACTTTCTCAGATCTCTCGCAGATTTCCTGTTCATGGAACTCTCCAGTAGCAACTCGCTCCAAAAATTAGCAGTTTATGCATAAAACCGCGAATGGACACCCTTACCCTAGAAACACTTTAACCATTCGCGACCGCGCAGTATTTTCAATCTGCCCCTTGCCCCTTCGAATCAGCTCCGTTTGAGACGATCGCAAAATGGCAGCCACCGGTGACCGTCATTAACCCCGCGACCCTTCTTGAAGTGAGGTGAAGTGGTAAAAATCAACAATTTTTTGCTGAAACTTCTCCCATGAGGGCCACCGGTGGATGCTATGGTCCCAAGTGAGCATCTTCGCGTCAGCCACCGGTGGCTACCATTGTCGCAAATGGGCTCAATATGCCCAGTGGAGTGAAGAAAATTTTTGATAGAAGCGACGTCATTCTAACAATGAGTCAGGGATATCCGTTCGTTCTGCAGATTTCAAAATATCACGTCTTCCTTCCTAAAAAAGTCTCTACGTTTTCTCCTCCCTCCGTCCTCCCCCTCCCCCCCCCCCATAATCACCAGTCTTGAGGAGAACGCCTACCCAAAAAGTGCTGGTGATGGTGGGGGTCTTGTCAAGACACCCTTGAAAACCACCCTTTGCCGAAACGCCATTTTTTTTCAAGAAAAAAGGCACGAAAAAAGCCGTAATGATAATATTTCATCAATTGAAGGTTGGCACAACTCACACGTGCCACCTGTTTTATTGCCACAGCCGGCTGGTCGTACGACGTCGTCAGTTCGGTGGAAGTACCTGGAAAATTTTCTGAAAGTCTAACGGAATGGGAATGGCTTCGCTCTCTCTGCGACACCACACTTGCACTTGTCGATTTTGGTTACTTTGAGTCATTCAAGATTCTTACTGTTAGGTAATTATGTGACTTTGAGTCCACCTACCTTCCTCTTGTGATATGAGGTACGGCAGATCGCGAAGCAAGAGATGATGGCTGTTGTTTAGTAATTTCTGACAGATCAACCTGTACTGAACCCGTATGATTACCACCGTTGAAGATAGCCTGAAACAGGGTTAATGAGGCACCCGGTTGCATCAGATAGCATCGCTGCAGCTACCAACTACCCTCCGAAAAATTGATATTACGGTTACACCCGTAAGAATAGATGTTTTCGTTGCATTTTACATTCACGCACCTGGCACTTCCCTGTACGAGAATTCCCGTACATATCAGCCGCATCGAAGCCAAGCTTGTAATAGTTGATCATAGTGTACGAAAGAAGACCCTGAACAGTTCGAAGCCTTCTAAGACGGATTGTCGGATTGAATAGAAGCTATTCAACGCTACAGACTTCTCAGAATCAAAAATAAAAAAATTGATTATAAAATTAAGCGTACAATAGATAAATGTAAAAAATAATAGTAAGCAAAATGTAAAATTTCCAAGTACAAAGAGAGCCTTGTGTTGAGTGAAAGCTCCCCTATTGGCATGATCGGGGAAACAAATCCGGGATCTGATCCAAAAGCAGTCAAGCTTTTCATTATCCCAGGTCCGTCACATGGCACCGGTGGAAGGAGAAAAGACCGGAGTTTCACATAAGCTGGTCGTAAGACAAGTTCTTGCACAAGTCAATGAAGCTTCTAAATACGCTAATATTTCGGATGAAGATGGAGTGCGTGGCGTATCGCGAGAAGGCATAGGTGGCATCGAGAAATCTATCGTTTTCCATCAGATTTAATTTACCTGAGCGTCAGACATCCAGACGAGTTGGTACGTGGAGAGACCAAGTTCGCTGCCGATGTTTGGCCGCATATTCTTCCAGGTGACCACCAAAGCGGCTTCGGCCCGAAATGTTGACGCACCAGCAACGCCTTCTTAAATATTGCTTTTCAATACTTGTACTCGAACTTGAGAACATTTGGTTTGCTATGCACCACAGTTCAAACTTTCAATTTAGGGAAAAGAGGTACTAAATAGACCATTATGAGAGTGAACTTTCTCAGGAGTAGTCGAAATCTCTCAGATTCAAAATTTAAAATGTGACAATCGTGGAAAGATGCTTTTCTCGGATTATCACTTCACCCAAAATCCATGAGCTACCATGGAAGCAAGGGTGTGGATTTGACGGTGACTTACGCTGAAGAGCTCTTTGTAGTGCGTCGAGGAATTGCTCAGACTGATCATCGCATCGAAAGTGAGCTGGTTTGCCGAGGCATGGCGCACGTCCCGTTAAAGGATCTCGCACTGAAAGGAGAAAGCCTAGGAATAGTGAATAGGAGATTAATTGCAAAGTATGATGCTTTAGGGGTGTTATACTCAGTGACGATCTGAAGAATGGAAAATCAGAGAGTTGAAAGTCGGAAAATACGCGAAATTGGTCAAATATTAATTGATATATGATTCCTTGGAGGGCGCGTTTTGAAAACATACCACAGTCGATACCCGAATAGTCTTTCCTTTTCGTGAGATCTCCAGTCCTCAGATTCCCCGTTTTTTTTTTCAGCTTCAGGCCATGGCTGAGTGTGAACGCAGGGTACCCGACAGGAGGACTGTCACGTGGCGAAAAGGTAGACGTAGACGAATCAGTGAACGAGTGGCACGGCGTGTTGTGCGAGATGCAACGTACCATAGTACATCCTAGTCAAATTGACGCGAACTTATTGCAGTAGGCACTGCGACTCGTCCGTTAACCCGCCTGCGTCTCTGCCTTCTCACCGCGCGACGGGCCTCTTGTCGTGCACCTGTGGACGCAGCTGGCGGCATGTATTAGACCACAAGTATTTATAAATCTTTTGAGACCTATTCATAATTGAAAATACTCCCGAAAATAGTAATTCTAATGTGAATTTCGTTAACAGGATCAGCAAATCTATGCTTGTCAAGTGCTATGTATGAATTGTACATCTGCAAGAATGGAAAGCTCACAAGCCTGTACTGCTCCTCTTCGCGTTTCCACTCGATAAAACACTCTGGAATCAGCACCTTGCCCACTTTGGATTCGTTGCCTGAAATAAAATGGACAGTCAATGACACTGACAGCAGTGTAGGGCAAGCTCATTCCGAGAAACCAAAATACAATAAAGTAAGAGAAGCAAAACAGGCGCTGACTTGCACAGATAAGGTGCGATGACAGCGGGATCGCTTTGAGTGGGCCAATCAACATCCAAACCTAGCTGAAGAGTCGATGAATCGTCTGAGAAGTACGCGAAACTGATGTAGCCATTGGTTGAGATCTGAATTTTCAGGGATTCATCCCGATAGTGAAATTTGACTGTCGAAAGGTTCATGGGATGTTATAAAGGTCGATGCGTACAGCGGAAGTGCAAGGCACTGAAAATACTCGACCACTTCGACCATGAAAACGTTTGCAATTCTAATAAAAACATAATCAAAAATGCATACAAAATACACGTAATATAAATATTTCGTGTCAACACTTTCGAAATTTCATGAGACAAATCCAACTCCCAGAAAAACTCCCATCTGGGGAGTTTATTTCACTTTTGCAACAGATTACAGAGATATGATGGGATATCCTTCAGCCGACCTGTCAACATGGGCCTGAAGCTTGAAAAAGGACCACAAATTCTGATTATTATTGCAGTTTTTGCAGTTCAATCATCATCGGTAGGAATTGAACTGCCAGGTCTCGAAAGCGTAGGCCAATATACCTATACACCCTAACCACTCGACTATCCCTGCTCTCACCCATTTATCTACTCCATTCCTTATGATTGGTTGAAATTTCTTGTAGTTGTACGAAGACTTAGGAGGAAATTGAGCTTCCTGTCACCGTTCTACAGAGGTCTTTACCCGTACTAAAGGAAGTTTCGGTCAACTTATGGTTAGTTCACCTCTTCCGCTTCTGAACTCTGATAAACGTGAACTCCCTCATCATTTCCTAAACGGACGGCTGAGAAGTCGGGGCTGAAAAGCCTCTCACAAAGTGCCAAAGAAGCCCAATAGATTATGACACACAGCGTGGGAATCAATGCCTTCATCAGAATTTGAATCGATTCTTAGGCTTCCCACCCAAAATTCGCACTTTCTAGAGCGGCTTTCTCACACAAACTTGCTAACAAACACCTCGCTCCATTCGAGTACCGAGATTGTACAAGGAGAACATTTGGGAGTCTCCAGAGATCCCAGGACATGCTTCCTTCCGGACGCCCCCGCAAATTGCTGAGTCAGAAGGGTTGTTCCAGCTCGCTGCGTAATAAAGCAAACATGGACGGGGCGAGCTCACGAT
Organism: Teladorsagia circumcincta; assembly: GCA_002352805.1. Taxonomy (NCBI): domain Eukaryota; kingdom Metazoa; phylum Nematoda; class Chromadorea; order Rhabditida; family Trichostrongylidae; genus Teladorsagia; species Teladorsagia circumcincta. Next base: position 160,281 of record KZ345026.1, read on the forward strand.
AAAAAACTGTTTCGAAATCGATAAGGACCACTTGTGGAGTAGATGAATAGATCTGCTAAATCAGTTAATGGTCAACTTCAGTAGCCATCTGAAAGCACATGAATTGGCTTGCTCAAATCCCTGTAAACTAGTAGCACATGAATTTACTAAGGTCATGTGAAGGGTGATCTTTTCAGATGTGAGTTTGTGCTGCCACTTCAATTCATTGGATCGAATGATTTCAATATGAATGGAACAACTGCCTTCTTCGACGTATTTTCTCGAAGAGCTATCTTGGGGATCGCGTGTGCCTTCCATATTTAGAAATGTCAAGCGCTCTCTGTCAAAGAACTGGCAGTTCTCAGACTGTACGAGAACCCAGTGTATTCTATGGTACATTCAAACGCGGAGGACAAATCATATCTGCTTCAGAAAAAAACGATTACGTAGATCGAAACCTATGGTTTTTCACATTGAAATTTTGTATTGGTCATTTCAAGGCATTTTTAGACGGCGAGTTTTCGAAGATAGATGAAAATGAGGAGCCATCGCTAGATACAGGGGCTTCTTCTACAATTGAGCTCAGGAGATGCAGGTACTACGAGGGAGATGAAAATAGCTCATGCAACTTAGAGTCTCTCCTCCGACTCCTGGGGTTTAGCCTGTTTTTTAAAGAAGAGATCTAGACGGTCTTGAGCGCATTGCAATGCCCCGTATCTTGCGATAGTGCTCAAAAATGATTTGAAATAAGAAAAATTGAGATGATAAAAAACAAGGAGGAAGCCTAGGAAAATGAAATCCATCTTTTTCCGATGACTTACCAAAGTGTAATTGTAGCGTCCACCATAAAATGGGAAGAAGTTGTGCAGGCGAATGTTCAGACCGTTCTGCCGTTGATTATCAGAAATGTAGCGATCGCCGAATTCTTCGCCATATCGTACCAGATTACCTACATAGTAGAGATCAACTCAATCAAAGGCATATCTGAGACGGTAGGACGTCCTGGCGGTGGCTCACAGGTCCAACATGGGCTATGAATGGGGAAGGGAATCGAATGAATTGCAAAGCGATTGATTGCCTTCACATGGTAACATAAGCACTATAATGGCTTCAAGAGCAGATATGCTGTGAAAAATATTAAAAAAAGCTTTACCCTATTGCAATAAAAAGTCCAACCAAAAGCGAGGTTCTTAGGCAAAGAAGAATGATAAGAAGAATGAAACTATCAGCGTTAGTCAACCCCCTTGAGATGCGCCACGCATTCCACTTCTATGCCGAACCGTAGAAACATTTGAATGCGATTTGGTCTACAGAGTCTGCAAATTAACTCGCGATGGTCAGCTTGGATGTGCCAACCGGGCTGCTCTCCTTCTAAAGTAGTGTAGTACAAATGATAGCCATCAGAACTCTGATTACTCCCCTTAGTCAGCAGCTCAGGACAATGACGCAAGCTGTCGCCAGAAGACGTAGCTGTCCACCTAGAGTTCCACAAAAATCTGTTGGTTAAAATAAAGAAATAAGGGAGAGAATTGCTGCTTATTTATCTACGAGATGGCGTTATCCGCAACTTCCATGGCTTAGCGTTTGTTTAAAATGAATGACTGCTCACCGATTGAGCCATTATCCCGGTTTATTTTGGAGCTTTTGAGCCTTTTTGGAGTTTTGAATTCCCAGATCAAGCCACACTGACCTCGCAGTACCCTCTAATCCCCTCTTGAAAGGCTAAAACCTAGTTCAATATTTGACGTCTCGTTCCCACTATCAGTGAGGTCTATTGACACTTCGCTAGGCAAACACAATGGAAATGAAAATGATCCAGAAACACCCACAAAGAAGTCAAACGGCTTCTTTGTGGGTGTTTCTTATTTCTATTACCTTCATATTCCGTGAAACTGGTTGTGCTGCCAAAACCAAGGTCCTGAAACGGTTGCACAGGCTGGATCTGGAAATTAAAAATGTTACCAGAGGTAAAGTTAGGCCTTCTAGACGGGAACGTACCTGTCTAATGAAATTTTGCTGAGTCTGTTGAGCATTGTCGAGATATTGAGCATTAGTGGGCCCAACGATGACAAGCAGCAGTAGTAAGCTGCTGCCGAACATGGCGAAAAGCCGACTGACTCAGGCAAAGGCCGCCAACGGGGACGTCTCTCCGCGTGTGCTGGCGGAGATGAGTCATGCGTTGTGATACGACAGTCTCCAGCCTTTTTCCCACTATGCTCCTCAATATTATAATAATAAGGAGAAAAGCTTGAAATCAAGCTTTGAACCAGGGAAGCATGCGGTTCGAGAAATTCCTGAGTCAGTACGACCCCCTTCCCCCAAGTAGTGAGAGTAAATTACGTTTCTGGCGAAATTGTTTCAATTAAAATCCTCGAAATTTCGAGAAAATTTCGACGAAAAATTTATTCTCTGCAATAATTAAGTAACTGAATAAATGAATAGATAAACAAATAATAGAACTCCTTGAGAAAAGAATTGCTCGAATCCTAGTTCCACACCTTGCAGCAGGGCCGACCTTCGCGTTGGGAAAAAAATTCGATATTGAACGATCCCCTAGTGATTCCAATAAGGCCGACCTCCAACAATACAGTATACCTAGAACTGATCCATCTTGGCACACTCCAAGACCTCACCCCCAAAATTTCAAGAACGCGTCGAGTCGGGGAGGTTCGCACATGATGTTAGGACAGCAAAATCCACGAAATTCGCCCAAAAATCGTAAAAACATCCCGACCTCCCGAAAATTTCTTCCCACATTTCTCCAAAAATATGACTCTCTCTTAAAATCACAGAATACGAATTTCTCGTTGAAAATCCTAACGGACTTTTGGTCCTGCCTTCCGGCAAAGCCCTGCTGACCTCAACATGCAATCCCTCTTAAGAAACAGAGTTCTTAGTAGATCATATATGACCCCTCTTCCCTGATAAGGCTTCCCGATCCATGGCGCTATGCCTTGAAATTCGTAAGTATGAATTTATCCAATGAAATACGTGAGGGGTCTTCACTAAATAGGGGAAAAGACCTAATACGGGAAAAGGACGAGCTATGCGAGTTGGCAAGTGTATGGTAAGCCATGCAACCCAGGAGAGAGGTCGTATTGACCGCCAAGGCTCCTTGAGCCGTGGCCAGGGTCAACAATACCTTGTTACTAGTAACAACGGGGGGGTCGTACCTGGTTGGGTTTATAGGAGGGGGGGTCGTATGTGCTTCAATCGGAGGAAATTGCATGGAGTTTGAGATGGAATGGTTGGGTGAGTCGAAGGCGCGCGGGAAAAAAATTTGCCGTTTCAGCGTGTGTATATGCCTCCCTAGCCAGTGATGCACTCGCCCGGACGAATGGTCCTTCAACACAATATGCCTGCCTGTTCGTCTTACATTGACGAAGTCAATGATCAACCTTCTGTTTCAGAAAACCAGTAGCGCGTCGAGTGCAGACCACACACCACAAGTGACGTCGGCCTCCACAAAACATTAATGTTTTCTGCCAGTGAAATGATCAGCCTGTTGCAGTTGTATTCTATCAGTTGTCACTAATTGCAACAATCATTTACCAAAAATCAGCTATCTATAAACCACTACTAACCAGATTTACTTCGAGGCCGTCGTCACTTGTGGTGTATGGTCTGTATCCGACGCTGTTCTCGTTTTTTTTTTGAACGGTAGGTATACCAGCATATCTTACCTCAAGGAAGATTTGCCATCCAACGCCACTCTCAGGTTGCATTTACCTCGCCTCTTGTTACTCGTCCTACTAGCGCGAGAGCTTACGCGTTATCAAAGATATTCTAGTAGTTCAGTAGGTGGTTTCCCGAAAATATTTTCGTCGCATCTTGGCTATCCTACAACTCGACCACAAATTCAGTTCCAACTCCGCCCATCTTGGCACGCGCTCCTCCTATCGTAGCCCTTCGACACCACTTTCGCGCAGCCCTTCGAAGGTGAAGAGCAAGAAAAGCGATACGTTGTCGACTATTCGCATTATCTTAGGAAACCCTAGCCAAAAAAAGGATACGATGAAGTCCAGGACCGAAGACGCAATCGAAACCGAGCTTAAAAAAGATTCCAGACAATTTGGAGGGGAAACACGAATCCCAGATAAAAGAAAATACCCCTACATGTGAATGATGAAGCGCTCAGACAACCACGCTTCGCTGACACTTCTAGATGGCGGCATACCACAACGAATTCCCGCATTCCCGCTACCCTTTCCAGTCCAAACCTCGAGAAAAAAAAACATCTACCT
>KZ345026.1:173791-186211 GCA_002352805.1 Teladorsagia circumcincta
CAGCTCCTCCAAAATACAAAGCACATGCAGAAAATCTGCAAAATGACCATTTCGATGACGAACAGAACTATAAATTTCTCTTCCATGGAGAGTGGTCATGTGTGGACCGACTTTTAGGTGGACTACTAGCCTTACTACAGATTTAATTTATCTTAAAAGTCCATTTGTGATTCCAGTAAGCGTACGGTTGTACTGGTGTTCACAGGGTTGTGAGCTTGATTCCTGATTTCAACATATGCTCACGGTAAATCCTCGTTCCCTTCTCCTTTCTCGCTAGAGTTTCCCGTTGTCTATACACCCCTGACAAGGATGTTTTAGTGTCTCAGTGCCTAGTATTCAGTTCAGAAAGCTATAGACAAAAAGGCTAGCCGTAAGTAGGCTTCTGGCTCGCAGGAGATGGCCCAAAATTTTGCTCATGAAGCGCTCTTTGACAACGTTGTATGTGGACGGAAATCTGCTATCGTCGCCGTTTTTAAATTTGGAATTTCGAGCATAGGTTCCATGGCGACTCGTACAACTGCCTGAGGCGCGCATGTCGTCAGGGGGGACATTGAAATGAGTGAACCACTTATAAAACTTATGACTAGGCCTTAGGGAGGGGTCTCTGCTCTACTTGGCATTTCTCCTCACTCCGGGGTTAGTCCTAATGTACCTAATAGCAGTTTCTAAATGTCCTGTTTCAAATATCTCTGAAACTACTTATTCTATACCCTATAACTACTTTTATTGGAAATCATTTCCGAAAGTCGCATTTTGCAGTGGAAGTTTCCAATTATCAGCTTGGCAGAGATAATTCAATCTCACATGTGCAGTTTGTTGTATTCTCAATCAGGGTTTGTCATTCTAGGACGCGTCCTTGTTGATATTACTGATGGTGATCTCGAAGAGATTGGCATCGGCTCGTATGACGAGAGGTTTGTACATCACACCTATCTTTGTTCCTGAAGCTATGTTGAATATTTATCTAATTCTTCTAATTTTAGACAAGATTTATTGCTAGAGATCCGAAAAGAGAAGCTCTACAGTGATTTGGATGAGTTATCGAAGCTTAAAGCGCAAAATTTCCGAGAGTAAAGCCCCATATTAAAGTATACTGTATATTTGTACATAAATTTTTTCATTTTCAATTTGTAGTTTGTGAGTGTTGAGATGTCACACACATGCCAACTATCGCCTTCAATTTCCGTTGTAATGTTTATCGGTCCTTGCAGATGTCATCGTTTCTTTGTCTCTCTGTCTTTCTCCGCGCTTCGAGTCTTTCCTGCAAGCTTGCGTAGAACGATCATACCGGTTTGTCCATTCATAACTGGGTTGTCTCAACAGTAGCGCTTTCCTTCACTTTCCTCCGTTTGCATAGCCGTCTAAATGTGAACGGATTGCGAAATAGAGCAGGGTACGGTTGAAAAACGCAATGAGTGGTGGTAAGGGGATGACGGGTTTGAGTTGAAGGGACCGTTGTCCCTGAATTTGATGGTTTCGCATTAAACTAGGCCTTTGGTAGGTATGTTAGGACCACGCTTTCGTCAATTTGGCATTTTTGAAAGCTTGAAAAGATTATTTTCTGGTGGGTGTTATGTAGAGGAAGGGACGGGAGGAGGGGGAGGGGTGGATAGCAGGAAACTTTCGAGTGTGAAAATAGAACCTAATGCACGTCGTTCTTTGACCAGACTGTTCTAGCTGTGAGAACATGATGCCGACGCTTTTTTTTCACCGTCACTCAAGAAAGGAAGGTCAGTCAAATATCGAATGTGGGGGTTCGAAACCTCGCGACCCGTACTTAGGTTTTTCTTCCTTCTTGATTGTGAGAGTCCTTAGATAAGCATCGACCCGTTGAAATTTCAAACATAAGAATCTTCTTTCTTCTGTTTTCGGGAAAAAGTAAATGCAAATTGCATCACGGACCAGATGAATAGCGATTTGTTATGGAACCGATCAAAGTAATTGATGCACGGGAAAGGCAGATTGCGTGGGAATGTTTATTCGATCGGGAAGTGAGAGATTTTATATGTTGATTTTCACCCCCATTTGTATTTGCAAAAATGATATATTTGTGCTCTCTGAAGTTGCAGCGCACTCTTATCTTGATTTTAATAGTGCTCATTTACCTACAAATTGCTTGTGTACTTCATTGTGAGTAGTTCTCCATCACACGTCCATATTTGAGATGCTCACTTGAGTGTGTAGAGCATTTTTATTTTGTATTCTACTGAAGTGTGTTGAGAACACTGTAGTAGCAATAACTTCCAGTACAAGCTCGCTCCTTACTCCATCCTCAAACTGCTAGATTCCATATCCGTCTTCTTCGTTATGGAGGATTGGTTTTTTTTTTCCAGAATGGAAAGTTTTTAAGCCTACTCCGATTTCAGCCTCTCCTTCTTGCCTTTTTTGCCTTCGGAAATATGGGTAAAAGGCGCTTCACTAAAACGCCAATTTCCGGTGAGTTTCTTCATTGTTTGATGGTTATGAAAAGTGTGAAAAGTCTGACACACTGTATTGTTCCAAATAGGTCCAGCCTCACAGTTGATAGGTTTGAAACTTTCTCTGTGAGGCGTTGTTGTAGTTAGCTCGTGTTAGTGGTTGCGCGGTAGTTCTTTCTCTATCTCTTAACAGCGTCGCGTGGTTTGAACTGAGGTTATGTAGCTCAAAGCAACAGTCCCAGCAGGGTCGAAGTGGGCGTGGCGGCCAATGGTCGCACCCCCTCTTGCCAGCCGTGAAGTTCGCGGCACCGGAGAAATCTCTGATTGTTTTGGAACCACAGGGACTATTTGAAGTCGATTTGCGATCGCAAATGCCTTCGAGCCAATCACGCGATCTCCACTGCTGCTAGGACGGGGTGCCACCATTGGCCGCCACGCCCACTCCGATCCTGCTGGGACTGTTGCTTTAACTACATATTTTTGGGTAAATATCCACCTCTGCAGGGCTCTGTAAACCGATGCTGTGAAGCTGTATAATTAGCTCTGGCGCATAGGAAGGGATGTTGAAGATTGGAGTAGTGAGGTGAGATGGACATGTAGAGCTCATACTCGTAGAGGTAACGGAGGAAGTTGGACAAGAAGAGTAGGGATACGGAGAACAGAGAAAGGGCTAGGGGTGCTGGGACTAAAAGACTGATTGGGAAAGTATCAATCAATCATCGAATTGAATGAGTATTAGGAGCTACGAGCAGCTTTATTCACAATTGAGTCTGCTCGTGTGCCTTACTTTCTTATTCGGTTGTGGTCCCTTCCCAGAAGTTTTTTTTTTTTTGAATGAACATTGTTTTGAATGGGTATCTTGCTGATTCACGGAATTAGCCTGTTATAAAAGCATTTTCACCCTTTAAGAGATTAAGGTACGAATCCTCTTACACGGTGAGAGGGAAAATGGTTGGCTGAAAAAGCAGCACACTCTGTTTGCATCCTCGAGCCCTCGAAGCTCACTTTTTTCTTTAGAACAGAAACAATCAAATGATGCAGAGGCTTGCTTCTGCTATTCTGGCTTTCTATAACGCTTGTTATGAATTTTGAAGTGATAAGCAGTTTGCGTACATGAGTCTCTTCAATCTCTACAAACCATTCAGCCTGTCGCACACTACTCACCTCTTCCATCTTGCATTCGTTTTAGGCCATTGGTCTCAGAGATTTAGAAGAATGCGGGTATACAATCCTCGTGCAACATTCGAGCAAGCAGAGTTGATCTCGAAGCTCTTTCAAGAAAGTAACAAAAACAAGAAACAAACTGGTAAGCAGGACCAGAAAGCTGCAGAAACTGCTGAAAAGGAACAGGTACTGTTCTGTTTTTTAGATCCACTTTTTCTCAGACAAGGTTTGTGTTAGGAAGCGGTCGTGTCTGAGTTTGTCATGGGAAGCGATCTCTAAAATAAGTTTTCAGACCATCAACTTCGTTGATCTTCCGAACGACGTTCTATTGAAGATTTTTGACTACGTTTCCAGCCCTTCTCAATACACTATCCAAGCGTCACAGTCGAAGCATCCTTTTGGAGCTCGTCGAATCATTGCAGTCAAAGCAAGTCCTTCTGCTGTTGGAATTTTCACCCATACAATTACATCATTCTTGGTGTTCTGTTCAGAAGCTGTATCGGTTGCGATGTGTCTGCAAAAGGTTTAGGAACGTGATCAATGAATATCACCAATACCTACCCAAGCCATCGATTGGGCTTCGATTGCAGGTAAATGTTCCTCGACTAGTTTTTGAGCTATTATATGGTGAGCAAGGACCATCATGTGGGGTAAATGTGGCTTGTAGGCGCCGGTAGAACGCGACCGAAACTACGGCGGGTGCGTTGTTGCTTACATATATGGAGAAAACGGGAAAAGATATTTCACCAAGTGTGTCGTGATCAACGAGGTGCCTGCTGCGATTTTGTGAGTTTTTATTTTCACATTCTTCTTTTATTGGGCTTTTTTTGAGTCTCACAGGTGAGAGCGGAGCGATTATGCATGCATTTTATATATTTTCCTTTAATTTCGGTGGTAAATATTAACTTAAAAGGGATTTGAAGACGCACCTCAATACAGGAACTTTGAAATTTGGGTAAAGGGCTTCCAATCCTGTTGATTGAATCATCAAATCTCAGCGAAGTTTATTTTAATGGAGTCATTGTGGAACATACAATACATTAGGACACTATCGCAATATATGGGGCATCCTGTGGAACTAAGCCCAGGATGTGGCAGACTCTGGAGAAATCAAAATGGTTCGCGCACGTTTCAGCCTCTCCTCCCCCACCTTGGGCTGTGTCCCGTTCTTGAAGCAACAGTCCCAGCAGGGTGGGCGTGGGTGGAATCGGCTGCAATCCTCTCGGCCGATTCCGACCACGCTCACTGCTTTACAAGCAAGGCATGTTTACGCAGTTTTAATTGCGTTGACACCAGAATGCCCTCGTATATTGCGATAGCGCCTACATCAGCGTAAGTTTGTGGCTAGGAGTTTGAAGGCGGAAGGTGGTTCCCTTAAAAGCTAGGACATGCTGGAGAAAGCTTTCATCTGGAATATGCTAGCGGCTGATTGTTCTTTGTTTTGCTTTTCCAATAGCATTTTCGGACATGAAAATTTTGCTCATTTTCTATTGCCACAACTGGTCATTGTTTTGCGTCACTTTCAGCCCTGGACAGATCTGCACATTCCTTATAATCAAAGGATTGGTGATAACGGATGCTTTGATGGATATGCTTATGAGCTTGGATTTGTCAAAGGTGAGCAATGAAGGTCTTATTTACAAGGAGGACTGGAACTTTTACTACATCTGATCAATTAGGTCGGAGTAAAGGTTTCAAAATGGGAAATGAATTTCAGATTGGTATTTTGACAAATTTTTTCCAGGTTGAAGAACTATTTTGGCATGATATAAGAGGCTCGCGTGTGACCGATCTCATCGGAAAAATGCAAGCACTGCTTGGCAAAATGACGTCTTTGTGTTGCGCTGAATTCTATTCCACGGATGATTTCTTTGATCCTACATCAATGTTCCCAAATGACAACGACTATTGGAAGGAACGAGGATGGGAAAAGTGAGTGGTGGTGATATAATTAAGAATATGTATAGAATTTCTGAGCGCAGAAGTAATACCTGAGGATGGGGTCTCTCAGCGCGTGCTTGGTCCAGGTCAAATCCTCTTTATAGTCTTACGTCAACGGAGCCTGTTGTCTATCCAGAGTGAATTAATCGGCAGCAGAGTTATTTGGGGGCATTGCAATCGCTCAGCAAATCAGCTGTGCCTCGCAAATCATTGTATAAGCCAAGTCCCAGCCACATGCCTCTTCGTATTTGTATGTAAGTAGAGTTCACGGCGCCTCTCAAAATAAATTGATTGGCGCAGTAAGTTTCATTTTGTACTTCGAGTTCTTCAAAACATTAATAGCCCATTGCATCCCTTCGCAGGAAGATACAGTGCGATCAATTTGTTTAAGAACTGACGAGAAAAGCCTGGAGCGTCGCGAAGTTCTGGATAAATACCGCAGCCTCAAGAAGTGGGCAATGATCCGTCGTATACGCTCTCGTGGACGTCGGCGTCGCAATGCTCGATTTTTAGACGTGGAGATCTTGTAATTCTTCCTAGCGCTGTCACTGATGGAATTTAATTCAACGCTCCCACAAGCTCTTTGGTTTCCCAGTGATTTCTGTACCGTGGTTACGTTCTCTGCTTTTAATCTCTATGGGTACAGTTTAGTCAATGGGAAATGTTCTTCACGCCTATTGTTCGAGATCAAGTTCTCGTTAACGTTATACAGCATGATTATTGTTACTGGTTATGGAATTCGCTTGCTCTCCGTAGTAGTTTTTCACTATTCTTCTAGATATCCATATCATTGAGAAGCATTCTATATTGCACTTTTATTACTAGGGTAGATTTGCTTTATTTGTTATCTTGTCATGATGAACAGTTGTTTACATAGCGCAATTTCGTATTAAGTTGCCAATTTTGTATTCTTACGTGGGAATAAATGTGCCATTCTAGGCATAATGCGATGAATAATTGACCCACTATTGGTCTTGAAATGTCTAGTGAGTGAATGAGAGGAGAAAACGTGAATGTTTATCCTGGTTGGCAATAGTTCAGTGAATGAAAAAAATCGCGCGGCCGGATGGGCCTCGCAAAACAACGTTTGTTCCCTGGGCCGTATCCTGTCTCCCCCCCCCTCCCCCCAGGGAACGCGCTGATCTTATCCTATGGTTGGGAAGACAGGGTTGTGTCATCGGGACAACCATGCAACCAGCAAGTATCTGTAAATAAAAGCTACACTTCTTCTAGTAAGTATCAAATATCACCGAGAAACCAACACATGGCGAATCTAGCCTTGATGTTAAATCCTATCTAATCGATCCGGGTAATTCTGTCAATTTTATCTAGCGCGTTTAATTATCCTATTAGGTCTGCTGAGGCTACTTTATCTTAAGAGGACTCAACTCCCGTCTTTATCTCCGTTTTTCTCTCCCTGCTATGTGAACTTCTCGTCATCTACCATAGAACAAGCCAATCGTCGCGTCCGCGACCAGATACCCGACAGGAGACTCGAAGAGCGTCGAGATGGCAGGCACGCAAATGGGTCAGCGGACAAGAAGCGCCGCGTACTGTGCGATGAGAGACGTAGTGTGGTACACTCTATTAAGCGGGCGCGAAATTGACATAGTGCTCGCTGCGACTTGCCCATTCGCCTGCGTCTCTGTCACCTTGCAGCGCGACGAGCCTCCTGACGGGTACCTCGCAACCCGACAAATTACGCGCGCAGTTTTCGCAGCGTGAAATTTCTGTTGCGGTATGTCCAGATCCATTGATGATCAGGGCTAGATCTGGGGTTTTCGCAGCGAAAAGCCGATCACACCACTAGATTTGGTGATCCCCGTCACTTACCGCAGCCATCCCCGTTGATTCAGCTACGCGTACTGGTACCGAAATAGAGCAAGTCAGGCTCGGTGCTTGTAAAAGACGACTCTTTAGGTTTATTTGGAAAATTTTTATTAGCAAAATTCCAGTATATGAAGTCCGTTAAAGATTTTTATCTTCATGATATATCCTATCAATTATATCCTTGTATTTTAACCGTAATTGCGGACGTTTCGCTTTGAGCGTAGGTGTCAATAGACCGTTTTCGACACTGAACGGTTCTGTCTCGAGGTATATCCGCTTTACCTGAAACACCATTCGTGACGGCTCGAAACCCATCCAGGATTACTTTGAAGATGAGAACTTACCTGTTCTATTGAATTAAGCTTATTTTCTTTGCCGATTACATGTAACTGCGACAGAACGTAATCACATGCCTGAAACAACAATGGTTTATTGACAGGTCTCCTGTCACATTTTTGATCGCGATGCGCTTTGAGAGGGTGAGGAGGTAACATGCACATCCCTAGTGGGGTAAGGACCGAAACTGTACCTAAAGGCGAAGGAACTTCAAGAGGTTCAAAATGACTGGGTGAATCATCTTAGCCAGCGGATCTTCCCAGACATCTGATTCAAACAATCTAGCATTATCTGGAACAAGGACTTACGCGATCCCTCTTGTGAACTCCGAATGAGAATATTCACCCAAAAAATCAAATGAAAGGAAGGGGCAAAAAACTCTTCGGAACTACTTTCGGTGTTTGATATATCAAAGACAGTGATAACAACGGCTGGAGAGCGGAGCGGTGATGACGTCATTGGTAGACCAGGGCCCGGGTGCAGCAAGCCCCAACTAGGGGTGGGTCCCCAAAACTCTGCCTCTTTAGACTCTTCCCCTATTCTTTAGCACGATACTTGCGTCATCGACAGAGTAGAGATGCAGAGTTTCGGGGACCCATCCCCCTAGTTGGGGCTTGCTGCACCCGGCCCCAGATCTCTCAACGTGTTGGGGGTGGGAGAGGGGGGGGGGTGAGGTGGTTGGGAATACATTCTAAAGCCCTCCCACCAATGATATTCATTGACGTCAGTGAAACTGCTTCGCCTTTAGTCATCGTGTCCTCTGTCTTTACGTTAGTTCAAATCTGATGAGGTGTCACAGCAAGTCGGCATACCTTTTTATCAGAACATATTTCTTCAAATGTTCGATTTGGTACTCCATGCTGAGCATTCCACTCCTCCATTACTTTTGGTTCAGGAACCACTATGGCGATCAAATATCTGCAAAATAATTCTTTTTTAGCAGCTATGGGCTGCGAGAGATTAACGCGAAAGGTTAACCTACCGTTCTAAACTGTTTCCGTCTACGAATATTTGCTGCAGAACGGGGCTCCTGATGTAGACGTTTTCGATCTTCTCAGGTGCAACGTACTCTCCCTAAAAGACCAAAATTATCATTATTGTTTTGTTAGTGAGTTGGAAAAAAATATATTAAAAATTATAAAAAATAGAAACTTACAAAAAGCTAACAAAAATCATATCACAAATCGAAGGAGTACTGTAATTTCTAGTAAGCCTGATCGTTGAAATGTTGGTATTACCTGCGCCAGCTTAAAAATATGCTTTTTACGGTCGATTATGCGGATTGTGCCGTTAGGTAACATCTCTCCGATATCGCCCGTGTGCAAGAATCCTTGCTCGTCGAAGAGTTCAGCCGTTTTCTCGGGATCCTTGTAGTAACCCGTCGTAACGTTTGGTCCACGGATCATGATCTGAAGTGTTCATAGTCATGTTTACATGCAATATTGGTAGTAAACAATTTATTCAGCTCAACGGGAGCTGGACTGATGTTGAGTTATAGGTGGCACACCCCATGACTTACTTCTCCTTTTCCATCCTTGGCGTAATAGTTGAGCTCAGGTACATCTATCAGCTTGAGATTGCAACAGGGCGCTACGCCACCGCAATGACCACCCTGCCAATCACCAGGCCATGTCATGGTCGCCATTGCTGTGCATTCGGTTTGACCGTAACCTGAAAAGAAGGAGAAAAGTTCTTGTGGCGGAGATCCTCGATTGGAGCGTATTTCTGGTCGAATGCAGATTGAAGGATTCACACTTTCGGCTTTTTGAAATACGCCATGCACTCCTTTCCCATTCAGATTCATGTAGACATTTTCTTGGAAGAATCGAGCTTACATTTATGTTTTCTAGATAACGTCGTTATCTTTGTGGTCTTATTCTGTAACAATGGACCGCTGTTCTGACCAGATATACAATGAGAAGAAGAAAGGATTAGATGCTGGTCAACCCTTCTTCGGTATGCGTCGCCCCGCGCATTCTATTTTCATATCAAGTTTGTGGGGTCACAGCGGTTCATGATGAAATTATGGTTGTCAAGTTGACTAAAAAAGAAAAAGGAAGCAACGAAAATCGTCAGTTAAGTTCAAAACAAATCCACTCAAAACCAGGGGCGGGGCCAAACGATTTGAACGAAGTTGCTAGCTTTACAGTATAACTATCCGCGCGTATTTGAAGTAGCAGCTACGCCGTATCCACATTGAGTGTTATGGGGTGTGAGCTACGCAACTCGTCCAAGAGCTAATATTGTGGCCACAAGTCAGCTTTGTAAGACTCTAGCGCAGTTGTCGCACACTTTCGAACCGCATCTGTACTGTACTTGAAGTGGACTACTCCATCCGACCCGATGATTTTTCGAGACGATTTCTGCTGAGAGTGTTCCTTTAAACTCCCAGTGCAAAAAAGCATAACTGGCTAAGAGCTTCCCAGAAAAATGCAATCAGACGTGGAAGGGACTTTTCTGCTCAGGCGAATTCCGAACACCTTTGCTTTGGGATTATGCTTGCCTATTACTCCACGGGTATTTCACGCCTCCTTCAAGCTCCCATAGTTCACAACAGCACTTCAATTTAGCAGTACATGCAGTAAGACATGATGGGTCAGACACATATATAAGCCATAAGTATGAGTTCAGGAATTGGATAACCCTCAAACTACCGCTCCACGCCAACAGATCGCAAGCGGAAACTATAACGAAGAGAGTGCAAACCTTCAACAATCGTGACACCCATTGCGATGCGACATGTTTCAAGAACTTCGGCTGAAATAGGCGCTGAGCCGGTGACCATCGTATTGACTCGACCGCCGATGGTGGCCTGGAACGCAGCGATCAATTTTGCTCAGGTACTTCCAGAAAAATCTTCAAAGTTACGAGCCGCAGCAGTATCGACAGCTCACGCTGCCGACACGCCCATTCGTCTGTGATTGGCTGTTCCGTGTCTAAAGGTAGTTACCAGTGTGCGAGCAGCCAATCACGAATGAGTGGGCGTGTCGGCAGCATACGCATACATCATCATCATACAATCGGCGCTGCTGCAGTTTATAGGTTGAGGATCCTTCTTCAATCTCATCTGATCAGTATTAACATTGTTGTCGAAAACAAAACTCTACTAGAATGGCATAGCTCTGGAGCAGCCTTCAATGGTACTTATGGGTACCCGACAGGAGGCTCGTTGCGCGGCGAAAAGGCAGAGACGTAGACGGGTCAGCGGAGGAGTTGCAGTGCGCGCTGGCGATGTGTGTCGTACTATACTACATCCTATTTAATCTGACGCTAAATCCCTACAGCACACGCTGCGTCTCGTCCGCTAACCAGTCTACGTCTCTGCTTTCTTGCCACGCGACGGGCTCCCTGTCGGACACTTGAAACTCATGGCGTCTCATGGAAAGCACGATAAGAGCATTCGATCTTCAATTCATCCGCATTATCTGGTACTATAAGATGAGAAGGAAAAGCAGAAAGCGAGGAGAAAGGGAAGAAAAGTAAAGGAAGAAAATGATTTGAGTTGCAAGCACAGTCGTGGGTTGCGCAACTCTCCAATGGAATCAACTGAAGCAATGTTATTAATCCTGGATCATTCAAAGAGTTCAACAAATCTGCTGACGTACCTGAACCTTGTTGAAAACCAGTTTGTCCCAGATACTGTCTCTCGTAGTAATACCCTTCTTCAAAAGGGCAAGTTTCTTCGAATATGCTAGATTGTAGACCAGTCGCTTGAGGAGACCACCGTTTCGAACTTTGCTCTAAAAACCGATTTATGTCGAAGGTTCGTTATGTTCAACAAGAACCCCTGGCCCTGATCGGTAACAGTTAATAGTTGGCAGCACCTGTATGGCGTCGTAGAATCTGTTGAGTAACCGAGGAACCACGGGGAACGCAGTTGGTCGGAGAGCATTGATATCGTCAAGTAGATGCTGAAATAATGGACAATTTCCTAGGATGATCTTTTCATCGTACCTTATCTGCGTAATTTTTCACGTACCGGTATGCTTCCACTGAAATATCCGATGCTGGCACCAATCGTAAGATTCGCCCAGTGGGCCACTTGTTCGAACATGTGGGAGAGTGGAAGGTAGGAGATCACTACCTAAATTATTCATTAGGTTTACTGCAATACCAATTGTCCATTTTCTTGCAAGCTAGAAAAAAAAACATAAATAGTAAGGGTTGCTTCCAAGATCCTCGAGAGTGGGTCTCGAAAAGCGTAATAAACGACATTTGTCTGAGAGAAGCAAACTTCCCGTAAATAACTACTATTCTGTTGAAAAACGTTGTTTCACGTTGTGGCGCTCATGTCGTTGGGGGGGGGAGGGGAGGGGAGGGACAATCAGTTGTGAACCAATTGTTGTGCTTTTGTTGTGTTTGGGACTGAGCCTTAGGCAGGGGAAAGGAATCCGGGGAGGTGTGATAAGCAAGATGTGTTGTCCTTAGCGTTCTCCCCTCTCCTGGGCTTAGCTACTGTCACCTACCATCGGCCCTGTTGTGATGTCCCTCCTCCCCAGAGACATGAGAGTCCACATTTTTTTCCGTTCGACCCTACTCTTCAATAAAATTACCAGTTCCGAGTGCATCACTTCCGGTAGAAGCTTATCAATGACGAAAAGCCATCCGCTGATGTTTGCCAAGATGTTTCGGTGCGTGATGATAACACCTTTTGGTGTACCGGTAGTTCCAGAAGTATAGCTGAAACACAATTTCGGAATTTCTTCTAATAGAAACCTGAAAATAAACTCAG
>KZ345026.1:201442-213524 GCA_002352805.1 Teladorsagia circumcincta
TGAAAATCAGAATGCGTCGGTGTTTTTGTGGAAGATCATGTGATTCCGTCATGCGATTATTGCTGAATGATACGACACCTAGACAAGCACTCAAAGAGGTTCATTAACTCAAAGGAAAATGGCCTGTTATCACGTGTTATCAATAAAAACACGGCCAATAAAGAACCGATCACTCTTTTTGTGTGTTAGATGTTACTTTCGCTATAAATAACATGGTCAGCCATACGTTAGGACTCCCATACCTAACACGACTTCGACTCGGCACAGTCTTGGAGGAAATTGGGTCGGGCTTGAAAAGTGTCAAGTTGTGGCAGGTACAGCTACAAGGTGAAACCGAGGTCGAGGGACGCGTCCAGGAAAAGTTCAAAATATGAACACCCCACCTTCCCAATGAGGCCGATGTCAGAGTTTGGGAATAATGTTTTGTGTTGGCTAGTGTTCGCGGTCGTGCGCGCTTGCGATCCGTTAGTAGCGAATCGAGCGATTTGCAAAGTCTGACACCGGCATAACGTTGCCAAGCGCAGCCCTTTCCTGCATATAGACGGCCTACAAAGAAATGTGATTGCACTTATAACGCCTGTTTGACGTTGAAACACCAATCTACTAGGGTAGGGTTGATCCACTAGGAAAATACTGTGGGAATTGATTTCAAATTCGAATGACCATAACTTTCTTCAAGGTTGACGAATTCAGCTTGAAAGAAGGTATGGAAATTTTTCGACAAGTTGTTAACGAACAGTATCATATTCGTTGATTTTACTGAGCAGTGACAGATTTGTAGTAATTAGCGAGGAAATTCCTTAAGAATTGCAAGTTTTCACACTTTTAGAAATCATGACTTCCTTAGAATACATCGGATCAGAAAAAATAACACGGTACTGTAACCTAGGAGATTTTCTCCATTGAATGCTTGTTGAAATTTCCTGATACGTTTAGAATGCCAAATATGGCTCCGTCGGAAGGTTCCTCTTCGTTGTGTTGCCACACCCTCCACGGTAACGGCTCCTTTCATGGACAGTTTTGTTCAAATACGAACCAGCTTTGAAATTCGCAAGCTTCCTGCTTTCTCACTATCGTCGATGTGCACTGCAAGGTTTCAACATAAATGATTCATATTTATGAAGTTGAAAAGAATTTAAATTTCTTCTTGCGCGCATTCCTTCCGTCATTTTGTACAGTACCTTCCAGGAACATGTTGATGTCTCTCAAATTCACATCTCTTTGCAAGGAACGGCATGGCATTGGTCAGTCTTGCTCATGGACGCGCAGTGCACCCCACAGCCGGCACGAATCGCCTTTTTCACCACTCCCGAACAGGCTACTACTCTAACAGATGATACTGGCACTTATGACCCCCTCCCGCTCGCCATCTCACTGCACGATGCGATCTTCCTTCGTTGACGACTACTCAACGCGTGCTTCACACTGAGTAACACTAGCAGCCATTGAAGGGGTCGTTCGGAGCTCCCAAACGATTCCTCCAATCCCATTTATTCCATCTACTATTATTATATTCTAATTTATTTGCTGTTACTAGTTAATAAATTTGAGTTAAGGAGTTTAGAATCACTGCTCAGACAAAAACAGAGTACATTACACACGCCACACATTTTTGACTAATCACGGTTTTTTCGTGAACAATTCCTATAGATTAAACTAAAGAATTCGACCTGCAGAAGAAAACGCATCTTTTTTCTATTATTCTCTGCTGCTATTCGCTGCAACAAGCAGTATTTTTTTTTACAATAAACAACCAACTTGTAGTGAACAACATGGCCTACAAAAAGCCATGTAAACTTGTTTTGAGAGTGATTGTAGCGGGTAGCAACTACAAAAGTTGCATGGTGCCAAATGAAAAATACACCAGAAGTTGTCGGTTTCTCTACTCCCTCCTAACAGGGAAATGTCACACATCTCTGAATTGTGGGCCTTTCACTCACGATTTTTTCCGCTACCTCGTTCAGACTCTCATCGGCGTGGTAGGGATCTGCTACTGGGAAAAAGGCAAGATTGTATTGAATGAAATGGAGCACACTATGATTGAGTCTTACAGCATTTTATGGCTTCCAGCCTCCACCTTTTGCGTTTTTTTTTTACTAAGTATCATGACTTGTTGGAAGACTTGAAATGATAGCTTTCTGTTTTTCGCATCATTACATATAAATCATTTGCCGTTGATCAATCCCTTTTTGGGATGAACACGCATTCTCCTTCCATTTGTACATTCGCAATGGCAATTTGAATGCTATAAGCCCAATTACAATGAGCTGCGGGGGCTAGCCGATGTACGAGGCAGGTTTTTATCCTCGCAGACAAATCTGGTACCAATTAACCAATCGCGGAGGCATGAATAGCTTGGTTGGCCAGAACGACGCACGACCCAGGGTTTGCTCCCCAGACCGCGCGCATGGTTAATAGCGCCACTTGCCACTACACCACTTCCGCGCCTATCCTTTTTCAGAGGCAACGTACAATGGCCTCCTTGGCGTCTTCGATTCGAGAATCCGAGAAAGTAACTCATCGATTTGTTCGATGTTCCAGTTTGCGTGCGCACGGCTGCTACGATTCCTCGAAAAGGACGCCAAAACTTTGCGTGGGGAATGGAGAAGTCTAGCGCAATGAGGTAGAATCCATCTCTCGTTCCGAGGTGTCGCATTGTCGCTGTTCCAACAAACTTTTTTGTACAGCCAAAAGCGACATTTATAATGGAACATCCTAAAAATTACGAAACATAGCAAAACCAATGAATTCGCATGAAAAAGCTAGAGGAAAGACGCGTTAGCCAAAATTAGGATGCGGAGGTTACTCATGGTGATAAATCAGTTGATGGTACCAAAAAAATCCCACTTGGCTGCTTGCTCCTGAAATGCTAAATCTGAGAGTGGCCTTATAATTATGAAACGTGTGCGTGTGTTTTAATCGATACAGTAGACATCACCTATTCAATGTTCACTGTCGTAAATAACCGTTTCGCTCTGAGCTCTTCACTCTTTCGATTGAGAGCTCTCTCATTTTTATTTGTTTGGAAACCTGCAATAGCTCATAGTTTTGAAAATTTGACTTAAATATTCACTGACCATGAGTACTTTTGCACTTTCTGCACCTAGACCGTTCTTCGCGGATACTAAATCTAGTTGCTCTCCCCATCTCTCCTGTTCGTTGACTAAAAGTTGACTTAGCCCTAATTCCAGGCGTTCGTGAAAGTCCGTGAGAATCCGGTAATAGAAGGTTGTCAGAATGATCTTTGTTGACTTCGACCCGCACATTGTCAACAGCTTCTACGTCATTTTTGTTATAGTTGCAGTATTTATGAATGGCTTAGTCATCTATCTTGTAAAACAAAGGTGTGTTCGATTGTAGTATTTATTTTGAAGAATATAAAAATGGAGCTATCGTCAGTGGAGCAAAGCGTGTTCGTGCTTAGCAAGGTAAACACTGGTAGATAATTTTCACCGTGAATTACGCACTTGTGTGCAAGTAAATGGGTGATCAACACTTTAGTTGTCAGCATCCACTCCTTTGAAGGCAATCTACTTTTTGTTCCCCTAACGCTGACTTGCGAATTTGTTTTTTACTCCATTCCAATTTTCATATTTTGAGAAGTCCTCAAGTTGTTCGGATCGTGAAGGCAATGCTAATCAACACGTCCGTAATACAAATTTTAATTGCGCTATTGGCAGGATTCTTGCAAGGAAGGTGAGTACTAAGCTTCCAGCTAATTACGAGAACATGATCAAATGATTATAATAGATTAATCACTTGAAGGAGACCTAATTACAGAATGCTGGGAACCACCTCGAGCACTGCGTTCCTTCCAGTTGGAGGAGACCTAATTACAGAATGCTGGGAACCACCTCGAGCACTGCGTTCCTTCCAGTTGGCCCTTGCCGTTTGTTCGGTCCCATGACATGCCTCGTCACCTACAACGCCATTATTGCGCTCTCTTCGTACGTGGAGCTGCTGATTGTCTACACTATGTTCTGCCGTTACCGGCTGTTGCAGTCCACGGAAATGAGAACGGAAAATGTTCTAATGGGTTACGTCATGCTAGCGATTTTGCCATTAATTCTGCTGGTGAGCGCAGGAATTTCTCACCAGTGATTCCTCCCGAACCCGATTCTGTCGCACATGATCACAGGACTATAAAAAAACTAAAGGTAGAGCTGGAAACTCCTAACAATAAGATAGGAACACAATCTTACAACAAGGCAAACAAACAATTTTGGCATGCATCACACACTCGCTCACTCGTCGAAATTGTGGTGTAGTAGCATTAGATCACTGCAGGAAGCGCGCCACTCATATACTATATTTGTAAGCTTACAGGGGTGGCCAAAAAGAGACACGCTAAGGAAAAATATCTGCAAACTCTAACTCTCAGGCTACGGTGGTTGATGGAAGTCTTTCGAGGAAATATTTCTAAAATGTCTCTCGATACACAGTAACAAGCCCCTGCTCACTGCCCTTATCGCCTTCGGAATTTTGTGTCATCTGCAGTCGACGTCGGGCTCAAGGAACTCTTCGATATTGCTCCACCTTGAGCGGCTCTACGACTAGTTCAGTCAGTTAGCTGATAGGTATCCTCAGAGGCAATAGCTCTTTCTGGCCCGTTATGTGTCGAGGACTATGTTGAGCTGGAACCGCGCACAACGCTTCCATGACAAATTCTCTGACGTCGTGGATGTAAAAGGATTATGACGCTGACAAAGTGGAATGTGCTCTTCAGTCTTGGTTTGAATATAGCAAAATATGATCATTGCCGTTTTTGGAGTGAAGCGACTCTTTTCTAGCCGCTCATGCATCGCTTTCGTCAGACTAGGTGCACGATAGGGAACTACATAGAACGACCCCATAAACATCTGCTTCAAGCAGGCAATCTCAGACGGCGAACAAAAGCTCCTATAGTACCGCTTGTGAGGTCGATCAGCCGAGTGCATGCACAAGATGTTCTTGCCATAATCTTCTGTTATCGTTTGGTTCTTATGAAGCTATATGATAGCTCTAGACTTGCTGTGTAATCTGCTGTCTGCTAACGGTCAGAGCTTGGTAAAATTCGCCTAGTTCAGTGTTCAAGACTGAGGAGGAAGTGATTTATTGCTTCTTCCCTCTGTACACTGAAAAAAGGAGACACATTAAGAGAACGTTTCAAGATTACGTTGAAGAATTGGCGGAGTTAGTAGGAGAAAAGTTCGAATCAGCCTCCCAAGTTCACAGAACTACTCACTCGTTCACAGAAAACCTATTCTCCAGGCATCGCACGCTCCGGCATTCGCAGAAGAGACCGCCCGAAATTTCCGTTTTCATTCTTAATAGAAATGTGGCAGACCCAGTCGAAAGGAAAATAGGGGAAGCGCTATCGGTAAGACAACAGAAGCCACCGATTAACAACAAGGAGGAGATTAAAGTGGCAATGAGTATGGTATCCATATAGTACGTGCACTATGAAGGAACATGAGAAAGACAAGATCAGCTTTCAATCGGGCACGTATGTATATATGTACCCACAGAACTTTGCTTACCATGCTTGCCAATGTTCGTTAGTGCTTCTCGCATCCACCCTTTCCCCTACTTCCCGACCACCCAGCTGTAGGTTACTGTTGTTCTTGTTATTAGTACTGCTGCTTATAGTAGGTGGTGTACCGTTCTTCACTTATTTAAGATTCAGTCAACCTGAAGAAGGGCTCATGTCCGAAAAGTTGTCAAAAAATTTTGAACAAGAAGAAGAGCTTCTCATCGCTAATTAACACTACAAGATCAAAAACAATAAAGCTCAGGGAATCTACCATTCTACCTGAAATACTGGTTCGTTGAGCATCAAGTTCGGAAGAAGATTTCATGACACGGCACGACTTGGTAGAAGTGGATGTTTTACTCGGGACACGACCATCATTTCTATCTAAAAGCATGTAACCGATCCTTATCGCTCCTGAACTCTACAGCATGTGAAACCCTTGAAGAAATTCTAGAGCTAGGCGTTTGGTCCAAATCTGATTGCTTCTTTCAACAGTTTTTCGCGGCGACATGATTCTTTTCAAAAACCAACAGCAGTTTTGACTTTACTGTCCCCTTAGGAAGTAGAATGTTTCGTGAAGCAGAAGTGAAAAGTAATAGAAAAGGCGGAATCGTGATTTCGGGACATCGGCTAAGTAGCCTTTCACACCAAGGGGAAGATTTTCTGAGCAGGGCACATGTTTTTTTCATTTTTGAAAATCTGTGTTATGTCGTTTCATAAACCCTGCTAAATACGTCCGATGAAAGTGTACATTGCAGATTTTGCCGCACACTGGAACCTTGCGATTCGAGATTATCATGGAGCAGGCAATTCGTGAGCACCCTCACCATAAGCTGGAGAAGTAGGCTGGCTTCAAGGCTTTTCGAGGACATCAATGGTTGAGACAATAAAATTTAGTTATGGAGAATTCGGAGGCTCCAAACCACCATCAGATCCCACCGAGGTTGCCTCTTCGCTAATTTCATTTGGCGCTATGGTCACTTCGCCTATACTCATGTTCTATTTCAAGCGCCGCATATTGAAGACGCTCAGCAGTTCACAGCAACGGTATACAGAGAGAACTGTGCTGAGTTCTAAGATGTTTTTGAAGGTATGTCCCTTGACCTCCTTCATGGAAAACTGTTTTTTTCCTTGCTCTACATCATTTGATCTATAGGGACGATGTACAGCTTTATGCATGACTACTCATGAAAAACTACATTCCAGAAAAGAAAAACAAGCCTCCAAAAACCACCATCGGTGAACCATCGCTGGTCCCTGGGTGGAGCCAAGGGAGCGCGTGGAACCATAAGGATAGTTGGGTAGGAGTGAAAACATTGAACCTAGAAATCCTATGAGTGAGAAGCAAATAAGTAGTTCGGATTCGTTTTGCGCATGCTCTTATGCTGAAGCCGAACTAGTGGAATTTTAGTCATTAAGTGTTGCTCAGTGAATAAGAAAGGAAGAAGACTGAATGAACATATTTTAGTGAGGAAATAAGGAACAGAAGTTTCATTAGGAAAGCGTGGCATTAAATGTGGTGGACTAGTGAACATGTGAGTTCTGCTGAAAGAAAGCTTCATGTTTTCCAGTTCTGTGTTTCGGAGTTTCTATTCGAGAGCCTTCTTCCTCTTGAAGTAGTGGAACAGAGTCCAGAGGTGGTAACCAGCACTGCTTGCTCGCGTCGCTCAGAATGGACTGAACCCATTTGCTATCCTAAATAGCCTTATCAATCGCATGCAGAAACTTCCAAATTTCACTGTTGACACAGTCAAATCTCATAACGAGTTTTAGTTTGACGAGGGCACAAGTCGTTGGCTTTCTTCAGCTCCTTATTTCTACAGGTGCAGGCTCAACATTTATGCCCTCCGTCCTCAACTTCTTAATTTTAGCCCGGAAACGCTGAAACCGCAGGTGGAAATGCTTCGAAGATCAAGCATTGCTGTTGAATCTCTCGCACTCTATGCGATGAGATGCGGTGATCCTTTGCCCTTGCTTACCAGGGAATGCTTCGAGCATCCCATGGAACTTTGGAAGGAGACCCAAATATCTCTATGAAGTCTTCAAAGCTGGTTGAAAACATGGTCACTAAAATTGCTACGTGAACTTTCTGAGGAAGCTGCGAGTCCTCAAAGTTGGCAAAGGAGCCTTAGTGAGACAAGCTAACAGGTGCCTAGCCAAGGTCGCCGTGGCGTAGTGATAGGGCGTAATATTGTCTCTAAGGGTAATTGGGTGTTCTTATTACAAATATGAGATTCGTTTTAGCGCGGAGCCACGGTGATCGCGATTTCACCAGATTAGCTCGTCTCATTAACGTTCAAATACCAACTTTGGAGAGATTTGGGATTCTTGCAAGGGCGGAAGTGGTGTAGTGGCAAGTGGCACGCTTACCACGCGAGCGGTCCGGGGAATCGAATCCTGGGTCGTGAGTCGCCCGGGCCAATCAAGCTTTCCATCCCTCCGGGATCGGTTAATTGGTACCAGACTTGGCTGGGAGGATAAAAACACTGGCTTGTCCATCGGCTGGCCCCCCCAAGGCATTGTATAGGCCACAACGCGTTCAAACGCCACTGCGAATGTACAAATGGAAGTAGAACGCGTCCCTAAAACGGGATTGATCAACGGCAAATGCTTTATCCATTTTTTTATTTACCAACTTTGGAGACTCATAACTTCTTTAGAAAGTTCATGTAGCAGTTTCAGTGTCCATATTTGCAATCAGCGTTTAAAGCTCTATCGGAGAATCTAGGTCTCCTTTCGAAGTTCCATGGAAACTTCAAAGCATCTCCTGGCACTTCAAGAATACTACCACATGGAAACGAGCAGAACACCTTTTCGATCGAGCAGCTTCGAGCAAATGTTTCTGCTCGAAAACATGGTACCCATGATTTTGATATACTCTCGAAGACGCTCTCTTGGAGACGAGATCTTCCATCGTACGAAATTGGGTTGTAGCTGAGAAATCATTTGCAAAAGGGAACAATATCCTAAAATAGCCAACCTGAGATTTATAAATAATGAATTGGTAGCTGGCTCAGAAGAAGAAAGTTCCAGTTCGGGTACCTCAAATGTTTTTGTACTTACATGGCTGGCATAGCGATATGTAAGAGTTCATCAACGGGAATATGGGTTGGTCTTTAATAAGGTGACACACCGAAGGATTCAAGCTCAAAGGAATGCGTCCTAATTAGTGGGTTATTTTGGTCGAAAGCGAAAAAGAAATGCTGAAGGAGCGTTGGTGGGAAAGAGCGGAAGGAATCGTAGAAAGAACTGGAATCAAAGACCTCTTCCTGCTGACCGCAGCACGTTGAAAAGGTGTCGAGTTGCAAGGAGAAGAAAAAACAGCAGCTGCAGGAAAGGGCGCAGACACAAGCTTGCTGCAAATGATAGGAATGGCAACAGCTAAGGAAAGCCATCAGTGCCATTATAGCGCGAGAACGTCTCGACCCAATGCTATGGACCCTGCTAATTACCTGCGGAGAGAATTTCTCCTGGGGGTTTGTGAATTTGAGCTTTCGAATTCGAAGAGGAGGAACGCAATCATCGACAGAAAATCAGAGGATGAAATAGAAGAGTGATCCGTTTGTGCCAAAGTGAGACGCGTTCTCGCACAGCATTGATTACAGTTGTACGGCGTAAGCAGAAAAGAATGACACTTCTCTTACTTTTTTGATTGACCAAAACATGCGCACTCGTTCTTTCAGTTTTAAGTCGTGAAGGATGGCTCTCGATTTTGCGATTTACGGGGAGATAGAATCATGCTATTCTGTGCGCTATTCGATTAAGGTCCTTGAGGTTTGTTTCTTAATGAGGTGGAACTATGTTAAACTACAATAATGGTGACATTAGTGGCGGCAGAGTTATCATCGACTGACAATCCACATGATAGAGATTTCAGTCATTGGATGGAGATTCGGATTATATGATAATCAGGTTGGTCCCCCGTCAACCGCCGGGACCTTGCTTCCCTGTGTTACGCCTTCCGCTGTGCTGCTTTTCAAGAAAAATATGCTTTATATAGTAGAGAGCATTACCACATTCATGACATGACGTCAGAACACATCACGATACTCAACTGAACCTTCGGTTTGTTAGGGAGTAGATTTCCTTCTCTCCTCCCCATCCCCTCCTTCCTCTTCCCCTTCACTACCCTTCAGCTGCTATTGCAGCCCCGTGTGGAACAACTGAGAGTGTCCTTAAGTAGGTGTTCTTATAGCCGCTGAAGTGATATCACACTCACGTCATTGCAAAACGCTCACCGAGCAACTCCTGCGAGCTACCCATATTTGTTCGCAACTTTATATTCCCATGAGCTCCTTATCACTTCATTTTCATTTTGCGGACGGACAAACATACATACAGACACATACAGACATCATACAAACCGGCACACCAAGTTAGCGCTTCATAAAATAGAAGGATTCTGAATCGAAGCAGAGCTGCTAAGAGGTGTGACAGCAGAGAAAAGTCTGCAGGAAACGGCCTGAACCCACAAAATGCGACTTTTTTTCCTGTTGATTTAGGTCCTTAGTCATATGTATAATGTCTGTGCTGGCGCCATCGATTTTAACTCTCAGCTCTGATTCTCTGCTAAACGACCAGAGTCCACTGCAGGGACCAGCAGCTGGGTAGCCAATCGGTCGGCGTGGACATTAGCGCAAGCAGCTCAGGAAAGCCTGCGGAGGCGCGGGTAGGCCAACAAGGGCGCACCGTTCGCAATAATCGCCTCGCTACGTTTTTGTTTCCTTCACGTTTCTTCGACCTCCATTTTATAGTACAATCCAGACAGACCGTTATTCAGGGCATGAAGACTGCCCCTCGAGCTATCTTTCATTAGATATTCATGACAAAAGCAATCAACGATAAAACGTTGGAAACCGCTCTTTAACGGAACGCCTAATCCTGTTCCTTCCTTAAAAGACAACTTGTCACTCCCAGCTTCATAAAGTTTATAAATGACAGCTGGAATAATATCTTTCAGGCGCTTACAGTGCAAGCTATGGTACCTATTATCTGTTTTATGCCAATAGGCGTGATATTCGTGCTCATAAAAGCTCTGGAATTGAACTTCGTCTTCATCGAATATCTTCTTAATGCACTCATAGTATTACCATGTGTAGTTGATCCTCTGTGCACGATTTACTTTGTTCCATCATACAGAGCCTGGATTTTGAACAAAATCTGCAAGCGCTTGGCACCTTTTGCAAAACAATCGAAAGTCACAACGTTCACTAAAATCAACACTGTAACTTTATAATGGCCTTTAGAATTCAGTACCGACTCCTTATTGCAATAAACATTCAATCCGTTGTCCGACGGGAGGACATTTGCTGCTGAAAAAAACGTTTTAAAAGAGGTAACTTCTATGCGAGCTCCAAGAACAGAACTTGGTTAACTGTTGTATCTCGAATGCAGATTTCACAAATGATTTGGGTGAGTAGTTGTTTTTGTATATAAGACTGCAGGTTGCATTGCATGAGTGAAGAAATAAGCTGCTGGATGAGACATTTTCCGAAGAATGTGCTCATGAGCTCATTCTGATGCACTCGGCGTCGATTTCGTTCCAGTATGCGCCGTGTATGTGAGCCCAGTGAATCATTTGAAATGTGTCGAGGCTACACGACGACTTCGTGGTGTGAATCAAAAACCGTCACCAGTCTAAGATACCACACATGAATAAAATCAAACTGATGAGCAGCTGATGAAATGACGTCTCGCTTCAATTATGTTGTCTTTCCAACTTAATCTTTGCACTGGCGCACTTGAGATCACACTATTACAATGATATCCTGCTCGATGACAAGGTTCTTCAAAGGATATACCTTATTGCACTTTGTAGCCTGGGTCTCTTGCCTAGCATAGTATTAAGACAAACCGTGAGGGTAGGTGACGAGCCTTTAGAGCGATGCGGACTAGTAAATATGGATATCAATAATTTCGAAATGGATATGGTCTGTGGCTTCTTGCTTACCAGATTGTTCCCCCTGCAACCACCGGTACCATCCTCCCCTGCGTAAGCTTCACACCTTCAACTGTGCTCCTTTCCACTTGTGACACCAATACTTCAAGGGGGCATGCACAAAAAAGGTGTTACTTGATAAAGGGCATCGATTGACATTAAAAGGTCATCTGATTGGACGTTGTCTCTGTGGTCACCTGATATTTGTCCTCCCTTTCCCACCCCCATCTCCATCCTCCACTACCCTCCATCTGCCACTCCATCGTAGTGTGAAATGATCGGGAGAGTATTCAGTAGGTGTTTGTATAGCCGTCAGAGATGCTATCACAATCATGCCATCGAAAAACATAGATAGCTCAAGTCCTGCGAGCTGACCAATTCCATGAGCGGCCTGTTTGCCATGAGCTTCCTTATCACTTCATTTTCAATTTGTGGACGGACACACCGACATACATGCATACATACATCCATACATACATACATATATACATACATACATACATACATACATACATACATACATACATACATACATACATACATACATACATGCATACATACATCCATACATACATACATATATACATACATACATACATACATACATACATACATACATACATACATACATA
>KZ345026.1:214272-233033 GCA_002352805.1 Teladorsagia circumcincta
CATACATACATGCATACATACATACATACATACATACATACATACATACATACATACATACATACATACATACATACATACATACATACACACATACAAACCGACACACCAAGTTAGCGGTCAGATATCATCAAGCAGGCCACAACTGATAGTTTCTAGTGGACGGTTTTCGATTTTCATCTTTTACAGTTCCAGCGACTTCGTTACGCCATCTCGAACAGAACAGATTCTGAGATGACAAGTAGCTAGTAACAGCTGCACGACCGTTTGTGATACTGGCAGTTGTGCTTACGACTCTTCCTCCACCCCCCCCCCCCATCAGTGGCGAATATGACCTCCTGTCAGGAATTTCCTTGGCCGGTTTTCCATCTAATCGAGAAAGGCTCTCCCGAACGGGTAGTGAATCTTTCTTAAATGACCACATCGTGACGATTGACACTTTTCACGATGCTGATTTCATCACAGTGATCTTGAATTATGAGCAAAAAATATAGTTTCGGCTGGATTCAGCCCTCCACCTACGACTGCATGAATCCATTTTCAAGCTGGAACTTTTTGATGCTGAGTCAGATTGGTTCGAGTTTATATGTTCAAGGTGCAAATCTCTATTACCGAACCAGCTCATTACCTTCAGAAGAGGGAAAGAGTAAGGGATATCAAAACATTTTAATGAAAATTAGTGACCAGGACAGGTCAGCAGGCCGGTCCAGCCATTATTAATGAGCTGTGTGCCGTTGGTTATGGAAACTGTTCGCAAACTCTTCATACAGGCAACTGATGGCAAATGCTGATAATTAGCGAGTTTAGAAGCTCCCGAGCCAGATTGACACTGAAAAACAAAAAATTGGCCCCTTCCCCCCCCCCCCGGCAGACCGTTCCCACTACCACTTGCCTGCGAGACCGAGGAATCGCTGCGCTTCCCTGCTTTATAACTCCGTTCAAAGAACCGTTTAGCAGATTGTGTAGGCAGTTTTGAGTTCACCGTCCCGAAGCGAGTGTAACGGTATACAGCTCGCTGCTAATGGCCGGACCGGCCTGATGACCTTTCCTGGTGAGTGTGACCAAATTCCGATAAACCTCTAGCTGTTGTAAAAAGCTTACAACCTTACACCGACCGCATGAAAAGCAATGAGCATGGATACATTGTGGTGACCTTCAGGCGTCGGCGAAATTGCAGCAAGGCCCAAGTATATATAAGTATAGAAAGCACTAGAAAGATTCCTCAGGAAGTAATAAGGGTTTCCATGTTCCATAATTTGCTAGACATTTTCCCTATAAATTTTCTTTTGCGTGCTGTGTTGTTGGTATGTCGTAGACGAGCCCATTCCATTCTCATTCTTGTGCTTTTGTTGACTTTCAAAATATCTCAAACTCCTGTTTTTTGTGAAGGTTTAAATTGAAGACGTCAAACGCAGAGACGCAGTGGTTTAGCCAATTTTACTTCTCTGAATTGAAATTAGGAGAAAAAGCTGTGAAGATAGCTCGGAATAGCAGTGTTGGGTAGGGCTGAGGATGTGGCAACCAATGCACAATGCAGCGTTGGCTCACAATTTCTAACTGTATTGAACGTGCGACTCTAAGTGAAGGAAGTTACTGTCCTGTTGACGACGATTTTGTAAGGATCCGGTGAAATTTACGACGGATGGCAGCATAACCTGGAGCAAGCACATCAAAAATTTTGGAGCGGTTGAAGGTTATTGGGAAGGCAAGGAAGTTAGACAAATGGTTTACGCAACGGATAGGTTTACCGGTCAGCAGCAAAGTCCTTTTCCGAACCATCGCCGCGACTGATTTTACTTGACAAAAAGATCGTATTCTGAATTACTTTGCCATTCGTGAACAAAACTGGATCCTTTGCAGCAAAGGCAAGCAATTTTCTCGACGTGTAGGAGAGATGAACATCCGAAACTTTTTTTAAAGCAGAAAACCACAAGGTGAGGACCACGCTGTTGGTTTCGTGACCATCCTCAGTAATGATGCATCACAACTTTTTCAAAATCAGGTGATCTTTACACCACTACTGTTTGTCCATCGCAACGACGTGATGCACTGGAAATAGCAAGCCCTTCATCTAAGAGAAGGAGTATAGTCCTCCCTTATGTCGACGATCAACTTCCACTTCCTAAATCATCTGTCATCTCGAACGCTTCTAGGGCTGTAGCAGCAAAAATTAAGGCAGGGTGCAAAGAGTTCCAAAGATTTTTGCGCTTCCACGGGCTCTCTTTTTTAGGTACGCATATTGGTTCGGCACGCTCTCCGTTGAGGAATATGCGTGCTTAAAATACTTTCTCGAAAAAAAAGTTGACTTTTTATGATACAATGCTTTGAAGACGGAGGTCAAAAACCCGCACTACTTTCTGGACACTTTCTGGACTAAACGAATTCTTCGTCAGTAAGGCCACCTTCACCATTTTTCCTTGGATCTGAGGTAATTTTCGTCCATATTCTTACTTTCTTTGCACGTAATTTCCTCACCCTTTCCCAAACATTTCGATGATACTCAGAACACGCGTCCCTGGTCCCTCCTCTTAAGGCACGCCGTGCTGCGGGAAGCAGTCTTGCACATTGAGGTGCTATGCTTGAGATCGTATTCTTTCTAGAAGACGAATTCGGTACGGTGCGGATTACGTGTGGATACACGCCCTCTAGCTCCTGACTCTATACGTCTGCATTCATCGCTCCTCAAGTTCGTAAAGTCATCCGACTATGAAATGAAAAGATTTGGGATGGGTCCGACCCGCGAAACAAGGCGAAGGCTCGAGTACGGTGACTGTTCTGTTAAATGCAAGTATTTTTTACAACAGTCTAAAGTTGGTCATAGTTAGGATTTTTCAGTAAATCGATTTCAACACACTTCATTTTTTCTTCCTTTTACCAGTGGTTTGCTTGTTCAGTGGAATACTTTCTTTAAAGACACGCTCCACGATCAAATTGGTGTGGTTTGTGCATAAGAATACGAATGTATTAGTGCGAAGTGGTTCAGCACTTAAAATGAAAACAAAAGAATTCATCCAGAACTCTCTGGTTCATGGTTCGCCAACCTTTGTAATCAGCTGTGCTAAGGCAATGTGGGACTAAGCGTGGAGAAGATAGTACGAGATGAGATAGCGCAACAGATGAGAGGTTGCCAAACAACACCCTGATAAAAGAAAAAAAGCTGCAGCTTCAGCAGCTTGATTTGCGAGGCCCTCGCACTCTCGCCAGGTTCTTTGCGTCCACGGGAATGCCACATCTATTATTATCCTCCGGGGGTCCATCCTACAGACCGAAGGGCATCCTTCACATGACTTCTGCCTGGGGTGTGCCTTTAAGTAAGACTTCTGGATTGCTTCTTTCTTCTCATACTTTTGCCACGCGAGAATTTCGCAGTTCTTTCATTAGAGTGCCGTTCATGCAGAATTTGTTTCGATTAGACAGGCAACTATTCGAAAAACTGCCCGAACACACCACTCTTGGGCTTCATATATCACTCAGAGAGGAAATTACGGCACGAATAGATCAAACTAGCAATCTATATCTCAACATCCATCGTCTGCATTGGTCGTATGAATACTATTGGAACATAGGTTTAGTGAGTCTGTAAAAGCAACACAGATCAAAGTAAGGCTTCGGAAAACAAACATTATCATCATTAAAAAGTGATCAATGGTCGAATCTTCGACCGGCTGATTCTGGCTCTCCTTTCTTCGGTCTCTTTCCTGAGCGATACGATCCCGTCCATAAAAGTGTCCTCGAGTTTGGCACACTGCAGAGAGCTTTGTGGTGGCCTTGATCTTCCGGAATGAGGTCTTCGGCGATGGTCCCTCTGATGCGGTCACAGTACCACCAACTCATTGGATCTTTCTCGAACCTGCGCTTGTATTTGGGGTTGTTGCCCACTCAGCACAAGCAAAGTTTTCCACTGTTGACATTACAGGGTTCCATAAATGCTGCAACATATTTTGAGCCTCACTTGTGTGGGTGTCTGTAAACTTTCTTACAAAGTTGCCATACCATCAGTTCCTACAACTTCCTGTGAAGAACCTCGCCAAAGTGAATGGCTCACCATCAATTGTACATTTCCCACACCCAAACACCGCCCACCCAAACCTCAACGGAGGCCTCAATCCCTTATACAGCTGGGTCGGATATCCGGTGATGAGCATCGCGCTTCTTTGAATTTGTAGCCACTCGGCGGCCTATCATGTACTGTAGAGAAGATCAATACAAGTAGTCTTTGTAGCAGCCGCCCCGGGAGTTCAGGCATTCTGGCTCTTAGGAGAAGTGAAGAAGCGAAGCGACTGCAATACTCGGGTTGGCTCGAGAAAGATTACCAGAGCACTGGAGTTTCTAAACACAGTCATGTGGAGAGAGATAGCAACTGCTCACAGCCCACTACAAGTTGCGTGAGGCCGAAAATTTCGATCACGCTTTGAATTCTTCACATAGACGGCGCCGCATGGTATCCCTTGGAAGCCAATGAGAGTGAAAGGAATATTCGCCACGAGGAGCAGCCAATCTTCATCACGATTATGGAAAGAGTCACAATCAATGGTCGCTCCGCGCAACTGTTTCTTGAAAAAAGAATAAAACTTGGTACAGTCCCAGCTAACGAATGTCTCAGTGCACCACTTGTTACTAAGCTGTGTACCCTTCCCAAAGAAGAATGACGCTCTTTCCGAAGGGAAGTAGCTTCTGCATAAGGGGCATAGATTGTAGAGAACTGGTATCATGATGCTGCTCCCGATTTCATATCATCAAACAAATGGCTCTCATAACTCTCAATTTCAACCTGCTGGACCCTATTTGGGCTACATTAAAGGATAGAGCCTGCATCAATGGATCAAAGTAAAGGAGCTGAAGCCTTTTCCTCGAGAAGTTTTGAAGAGGAAATTTCAGGATGCCATGCTAGCCATTCTAGGGATGTGTTCGAAGCGACTGACAGCCCTACTCACAGCAACAGGGAGAGTTATTGAAAAGAAGTCATTCCTTTTAACACATCAATGACTGGCTAAGATTTGTGTGGGACCACTTGAAGATGCACCCAATTTGAGAGAAGTTACAAGTTAAGAAACATGTTGCAGTATTATGGAACACCCTGTATGGTATCTTTCATTTCGGTCGACCACCGTTGGTCAGGAGTCTGAGAAATGGTACTTGATTTTTTACAAAAAGCGCGTGGATTGTCGCTACTCGCATCGTTTGAGGCACCAATCATCCTGAATACAAATTTTCGAAGAACTTCTCCCATCTTCAATAGATCGTCTTGTAGTCGATTGATACTTATGGTTTCGTCGAGGCTGTTTTTTCGTCACTTGGAATGTTCTCCGAGTTCGGTATATCCTCCATTCAATCTTCTGATCGTTGATTTCTTCTACCATTTCTCGAAGTATGCATTGCCGGAGATTTCATCTTTTTTCTTCCACTTTTGGAACTTGTTGTTGCTGCTGACTTGGCTGATTGTTTGCGTATTGTGTTTTTTGGCTTGCAGTCCCTCGATCTTCTGCTTCAGATTGTTAATTTCGTCTCGCTGAAGTTGTACCGAAAAAGAAGCGTAAACGTCCTTTCGTGCGTTTCCACTTGCTCGTATTGCTTCGAATCGTAGATTTGTCGTTCCTCCTTCGTATGATCCTTCTCGATTTCCTTTATTAGAGCTCTAAGGCGTTCGATTTCGTCGTCGCTCTTCTAGAGGATATTGGAGGTGTTGGTTACTCTTCCCTGCATTTGGATCCAGTTCTTGGGATCGAATAGTCTTCCGTACCACTTTGACGTGAATCAATACTCGTAGGCTAGCTGCACTATCTTCTCCTTTGCCAATTCAGCTGCTCTGAGGATTGGAGTCAGTGCTATCACTTAATCCTGGGGCGAACTGAAGTTCAGTACAACATCTCCCTCCATATGCGCCCAGTCCGTGCGAATAATAGCAGCAGCTTCGAGTTGCCTGTCGATTCCATCCAGCGTCAGGCTGAGGCTGTTTCAAAGACCGCTTGCCGTCGGGGCCTTCTGCTTCATGTAGAGTTCGAACAAAGCGAGTTCGTCATTCATATTGCTTGTAGAAGCTCTGGAACGAGAGAATCTTTCAAGGTATGATGGATCGAAGTAAATAAATATTGAAGGTGCTTGCGTTTTGTTGAACTGATTACCCCCGTGCTGCTGGATAAGGTGGGAAACTTTGAGTAGTTTCTCCGTACTACATAGTTGGCAGGCTTTTTGGAAAGTTACGTGAGGCTTTAAACTTGGGATGGGAACATCTGCGTACAAGTCGCTAGCCATTGCGTGTGTAAAGTTCGCCAGTTGTAAGAAGTAAGGCTTGTAGAACACTTGACTAAAATTTAGCAGCACTACCAAGGTAAGAAGAGGCAGTATCGTTCAGTGAAATAGGCTAACCTTCAAACATCCTAAATTAAGCTCATTTGGTGCTGCTGGCAGATGATGAAATTACCGACGAGAAAGTGTTTCACCCGAAACTCCTAAGTGCTGCTGTATGCATTCCGCGCACGGTGCCTACCCAGCCTATGCTTCTGCTCAGACTGCACGATTCTTTCGTCTAGGTTTCGTTCAGTTAACGAAGCATACCAGTGCTAATATTTATGTAATGTCCTGGTTGAAAATCGTTTACCAAATCAAATCCACACATGGTGACCAGATATATGGTAACTTTGACGTTGCTTAAATACCAATATGTTTGTCTGGGAGAATGAATGGTACAACGGTTGTCCCTATCCCCGTCCAAGCGGCTATACAGGTGAAACTGTATTCAAATGGTACTACGACTCTGCACAAGTATTATAGAATGCGTGGATAATGGCAAAATAAATCTCATCGACCTTGTATGCCTCGTTCTTCACCAGTGCTCTTGAAGGTCACGTCTCCTTCTCTCTACACTCTGAGGGGATCCGGGGGGACTGCTTCTCAAAAAGCTTTGGACTAATTCATATTTTTTCCATCCTCTTGATTCGATTTTCACAGTACGCTATGACACTTCGTACCTTGTTGAACTGGGATGACATCACCAGACTTTTTCGGCTCACAGACTCGACATGTCTACAAGAACAAAGACACTGACTGCTAATTGGTCCTCGCAAGTCATTGTATAGACTCAATCGTATTCAAAGTGCCAGCGCAATTCTGGCATTTTCAGTGCAATTAGGCCCAGCGATCGCTTTATCCCTTAATAATTTCTCTGGTGTTAGTACGTAAAAATATTCACATCACTGTTCTTTACGAATACGAATACTGCTTACGCATGGCGTGTTTGTCGCTGCCTCCCTTTAAGAATTACGTGCAGCTCTGATCCAAGAAAGATCAAATGTCGGTTTTAAGGTCATGATATTTCAGCGAGAATTTTCACCAAAGCAAAGAGCTAGAGAGTGTAGGTGGTCGTAAGCTGGCGCGTGGATCGAGTCATGCGCAGGAACTGAAAGAATTGCAAGAATGTGGATGGGCAATCGAAGAATCCAAAGAAGCCAACAGGTATGACAATGCTAGATCGTGCTTGAAGCTGATTCGGACGCAAGGCATGTGCTAATCCTTATCCCATATTTCCAACCTACACGTGCCTATGGAGAAACCTTGGAAATGTCAGCTTGTCACAACAGAAGCGCTTTGGCGAATTGCGGATAACTTCTCGAGGGCTTTTTCTTCATGCCCAGTTTCTTTTTCAACAGCGTCACACAGCGTCGAGACTGAGAAGCGTTGGATGGCTGGATGGCATGGATCATTTTTCCCAATTTAAAAGCCAATTTCGAATGAACTGAACCACCGCTGCAATATCGCTTGCTCCAATTTGCGACCTGGTTTTCATTCGATCATATCCAGTGAGTGTCCATGGAGAAAAAGCCTCTTGAGGAGCTTTCAAAAAATTAGAGTTCCGACCATAATATGGGCAACACATGAGCAGACCAGTAGCTTAGTGGATGCGACTTCGCAAAATCTTTAAATCGGCATTTTCTCACAGCACTGAATAAAAGAAGTTCAAGTGGATCGATTATGAGACAACCTGATACTTTATTCATTCTGTTAATATATTCCAATGTTTCCTCAAGCATTTTTTTCGCAGAACGACAAACGGCTAAATTGAGTACAATATCGAAGATGCCGTTTTATGCATAGCACTCGATTCCGAACTATAACCACTACTGCGGTTAATCACCAAGGATTAAGTTGAACTCCGCAGAAACAACAAACAATGATCAATTACGTTCATTTGAAACAAATTACAAGAGCCTCTAAAGCAACAATGCCATCTCAGATGTTACGCAGTTGCGATAACAACGAGAAGTCACCGGAAACAATGCTGATACCGTAGCCAGCAATTTCGGCTTGTACTGTGCACCCGAGCAAACAAACTTGTTATTGGAAATGCCTGTGGCGGATAGGGGCCAATTGCTGAGGATAATGCCATGTTGTATCACTTCGAAGGAAAAATTTCAGCTGCCCATTACTTTTCTCCTGCTTCGCAGGAAACGCCCATCTTCCAGAGTAGCTATTCAGTAATAACTTTTTCCGTTTTCCAATGATAACATACAGTCTATGAAACATGATTGTTCGTCAACTTCTCTGCCTTAGTTAACGACCGCACGATCATCATCCACCACTTCATTGAATGAATCACAACTTCTAATGTGTCGGTTTGTCTGTGTATATGTAGTTCTGTCTGTCCGGACTACTGCTAACGGAACCGGGGAGCTCGGCGCACTACGCCTCCTGATGTTGATATCATGATTAGACAGCACTAACACGGCTCTATAAACCCGAATCGAACGCGCTCCCCGTCATTCCACATGGTGCTGTAGTGGCAATTGGTGGGCACGGGAGGGAGGGATACTAGCGGCTCATAAGGCTGA
Organism: Teladorsagia circumcincta; assembly: GCA_002352805.1. Classification (NCBI taxonomy): domain Eukaryota; kingdom Metazoa; phylum Nematoda; class Chromadorea; order Rhabditida; family Trichostrongylidae; genus Teladorsagia; species Teladorsagia circumcincta. The sequence goes on from KZ345026.1 coordinate 223,098, forward strand.
GGTCCTAAACAGTGTCGAAGTCTTATTTGATTTTAATGTGCCATTCTATACACCTACAAATTGAATATCTCGAGTGGAGCATGCTCCTAAGTGTCTTTTTTGCCTGATAGCCGGTGTACACAATTACTGCCATGTTTCTGAGGACTTCTTTCAATAGCGCGCAGTACGCACCCAAACGCTGAACTAGACGCTAGCTTCATACTCGGGACAGAAAATAAAACTTATCGTCGAAGTCTCTTAAGAGGTCCATTCGTATAGTTGGAGCCGCTGCAATAACCAGTCAGTACGGTGCTTCTTCCAAACTTTTTGATCTCACAGTGCGTACGCTACACTATCACCACTTTTTACATTGATATTATTGTAATATTCGACCATTTTCGAGTCTTTGGTGATCAATATTCAGAAAATGAATTGGTCATGTTGTGCATTTTGGGGTCTAACGATAACTTACTTAAGAAAGGTACATTGCCTAAGCTGTGAAAAGGCATTCACCCAGCGTAGCTAAACGATCTGTCAAAAAGGAGCAGAGCCCTTCGTCAGCTAGGCGATCCGACTGGTGATATCTGAAGATCAGGTCAAATCCTTCGTCGACCTATCCTACTTCATCTGTTATACCTATCATACCTCAACTGCTTTCGGCTAGACAGAAGCAGAACGAAGCGACGTGTAAACTACGAAGTTATCTAATTCGTTCACATTGCGCAAGGATATCCTGTGATATCGTAGGACATGCTGAAGAGACGCTCTAAAAAGCTTCACTTCCCTCACAATTTCTTGAATGCAGCATTTGTACAGAGTTGGTAAAATTTTGTTGAGTACGTTGTGGCACGTTTTTTCTGAACGGCAGCAATTGTTTGCTTTCTCTCCCACATTCTGCATTAATAACGAATACCAGGGTATCGCCATCACTGCTGGTAAAATCAGTTTCGAAGAATATCATGTACTGTTTTTTTCCGCTTCACTACATCGTTCCGTGGGTGTCTCAAAGTCGAGGAAGAGAACCATATACTCATTTAGCACCCATCAAGCAGAGAATGAGCTGAGCCTACGCGTGGCGATGTAAGATGTAGATAGAAACTCAGTGTCTGCTATGTCACTCAGTCGAACACTGCACTGTCATATGGGAAGAAGAACGAATTGGGATAGCAAACGAGGGGTGGAAGCCAATGGACCCATTTATGCAAGTGAAAGACCGGATCCATAGTGAAATGCTGGAGCAAAAACAATGTGTCTCTAATGCGCGAAGTCTTGAACTGTTGGCAATTCTGATGGAAGAAGGAGGGAAATTGAACTTTGAAGCAGTTGTAATTTCAACTATTTATCCTGATGTGCATAATGTAGGACTTACTCATTGACATGGCTTTAGAACTCATTTTTTATGTTCGTGGGATCTCTTGTTTTTTATGTTCGTGGGATCTTCCGCAGGTTGAGAGATACTGATCCTTATGGCTAAGAAGTTCTAATCTAATCGTACTCAACAGCAGTCCAGGTTTGTTCTCTCGCATGGAGCCCTTACTCGAAAAACCACTCTGAACTAATTCCAGCTACTGAGATGAGTACGAGGATATTCGACATTCACATTCGAATTTGGCATGAATTTCACAGATTTCAACCCAATCATTGCTAGTTGCTGTTACGTTATTTTCGTTATATTTGCAGTCTCTCTCAATGGACTGTTTACATTTCTAGTTAAATTTAGGTATGTTCCAACCTTCCTGAGATCAGAGGCAATTCAAATAATTTTGTGGGGTTACAAGTTATATTAGAAAGGGATTCTCTGTGTTTCGCTTTATACGTTATGTTAGACGAAACAAGTAACAGCATAACAAATGTCTAATGTTGAAACAAGTTCATATTGTATTTATTTTGTCGATCTTTTCTCTCAGAAAATGCTCACTCCTTCTCCCCTTATTTCCCCTCTAATCACAAAGCGTTACAGTTTCAGAAGTCCGGGCATTGTTTTGAACATGAAGATAATGTTGATCAACACATCTATAATTCAGATTCTAATAGCCTTCATGACTGGATTCCTGCAAGGGAGGTAGACGAGTTTCACATTATGTCTATACCGACTGATTGAGTTCTTTAATCAACGACCAGTTACAGAATGCTGCCAGTCAGCTCGGGGACTGCATTCCTTCCAGTGGGGCCGTGCCGTATGTTTGACCGCATGATATGCTTCATCACTTACAACGTCTTAGCCGCGTTCACTTTATATGTGGAGCTATTAGTTCTCCACACAATGTTCTGGCGTTATAGAATGTTGCGGCACAAAGAGCTTAGAACGGCAGAGCTTTTACTAAGTGTTGTCATGATTTCAATTTTACCCATGATTGTTTTGGTGAGTCTGGCACCTGTTTTCCAACTTGATTGGTTTGACAAGCAAGATTCGGATAGCTCAGGACGATGTGCCTCAAACTCGTATATAGACACACTCTTTCAAAATATTTGTTCCAGAAGTATTTATGGTAAACAGAAAATAGTCCAGATTCATTGATCCTTCTTGAATGTGTCACTCAAATAGAAAATAGTCCAGATCCATTGATCCTTTTTGAATGTGTCACTTGTTTACGCTCTTTAAACATCTGCAGTATTGCTTGTCGTCTCCGTTCGTCTAGCACCTTGAGCGAGCGCCAGTAATGTTTTCATTCCCTGCAGCGTGCTAAAGTAGCATAAGATTTGAAAACCGAGACATGGTGGGAAAGACCTTCGAAAATTTTGGCGCTGATTCTATATACCGAGCTCCCACATTAATCCAGCACGTTTTTTGTTAAGAAAGATGCGCAGCCGCTAATACTTTTTACATGGCTGAAAACGTTGACATTGAGCTGAGATATACTGTTTTGAAGACGGAGGTCAGAAACCCGCATTACTTTCTGGACAACCTAATAGTAGTGACCTCGTAGTAACAAACTATCAGTGCATGGCGATTTTTCACTATCTCTGCATGAAATGGAGTTATGTCTGCGAATTTTTCTCATTTCACCACCAGTAAGCCCCTACCCGTTGAGGGATCTTTTAAGGCACGTTCCACGATCAGATCAGTGTACTTATACACACGAACATAGTATAAAAGTGACTAATGATTACTGTATGCGCTTTTAAAAGTAGAGCTCTGTCCTCGACGCGCACAAGGGAGCAACACGCATCTGCTGGTTTCGTCATCAGCTCTAGTGTACTCACGGAAGGCACTTATTCTAACTGAAGGATGGGGTGTGCCTTCGAGGGCAGAACTCGCGATTGAAAAATGGAGGGTAATTCCATTAAAATCAAACTTGTGATTATTAAACCGTTCCTAAGCGGATATAAAAAGAAGCGAACTTTTGAAGTCGTCATATAGTATAGGAACCACCCCTTCAAGTGTCCTGGACGAGGTTGGTGTTAAAGGCATGCACGCTGGGATGAGTTTGGAGTTTCGCGGACGGTTAGCTCCACGATAGCTGCGTGGCTACAACGGTGGTGCTGCATCAAGGTGCTCCACAGAAGGCCCTTCGCGCTTCGAGAGGCAGAGACGCAGATGGGTCAACGGGCGAGGCGCAGCTCGTAGCCTGCTTCCAGGACGATGTGAGCCGCCCGCTGACCTCTGCGCTCCATTCAGGTACCGGGTCTAGATCAATGCGGCCGTAATTCTAGCGTTGCAAATGTTGAGTAGATGTCAGAAGTTCAGCAGGGTGCTGAACTTCAGGTTGAGACGTGCACTGCGGATTGAGCAAGTTTCTTGTCTCTTGCGGACTTCCGGATCGCGAAGGGAATACACGTCAACCTCGTCATCCAGTCTGCCATGATGATGCAATAGGTGAGTGTGCCTGATCTGAGACAGCGCCAGGACAGTATTCGGTGTGGTAATGGATAAGATGAAACCCTCCAAAAGGATGAGTTTTTAGCTTGACCTCGAACACTATTTGATAGTCAATCACGGTCCCCAATAAACTGTGTCAATTAGGATACTGCTGATGAGTGATTTAACTGGTTTTTCAACTGAATCTGTTGTTAACAAATGACCCTCCCTGTTATACGTTTTGCAAAAAGACGACCTGAAAAAGAAGTTCTCCATCAAGTACAGAGAGCGATTATGGGCTTCTCCAACAGAGCTCTATAGCTAATATGATCCAAGTATTTGTCCCATAGAAAGACCCCTGTTTTCAGAAAGGAAGTTGTATGTTATAGGTTTTACCTAACGTCGCGTTCCCATTCTTCGACGTTGTCATGAAAGACGCGATTCATGAGCATCCTTATCATAATTTGCAAAAGTATGTTTTCTTTGCCCCTCCAAGAGAGCTCTATCAATAATCCATGTTTAGGTATGGTGAATTTGGAGGCTTTCAACCGATAACACATCCAATACAGGCTGTTACTTCACTGATTTCATTTGCCTGTGCCCTCACTTCACCGATTGTTATGATCTGTTTGAAGCGGCTCATGCTAAAAAGGCTCAACAGCAAGCGAGAGCGGTATAGCGAAAGAACCGTGCGCAGTTCAAAGATGTTCATGAAGGTAAACTCTTTATGTCGAAATCTTCACCTTGCCTCTTTATTTCATTGGTAGCGTTCATAGAAAGTGATTATCGAGTGGTGTATATAGTTTCACATCTGCAGTTGCAGGAGAAGGGTTTGTACAGTGCCGAAGCAAATTGATACTAAGCAGATATAGCAGGAGCAAAACAAAACCGCCAAGATCGGATTAGCTCGTCCATCAGGCCGGATGTCGGACTCGACCATCTCGTTGTTTCAGACTTGCAGGAAACCCATTATGAAACCCGAAAACAGCTGCGGTGACTATCACGCAGCCTCTGTCAACGAAGCTAGTTCGCGCTGTATAACCAAACCTGTAGAGCCTAGGCCCAAAGATACGAAATATGGGTATCGTGATTAAGTGTTTGCTCATCGAAGCAGTATCAAATCTTGAGACACGTTGATCAGGAGCAAATGTTGAAGAGTTAGCAGGAAAAGCTAACGCCTCGATCTCCCTCTGAACGAATCTGTGATTCAAAATCAGGAATATTTTAAAAACGTCTGGAAAGCATGCATAGTTTCTGATTGATAACATTCATTTCAGGCTCTTACAGCACAAACCATGGTACCAATCCTATGTTTTTTGCCAATGAACTTGCTCTAATTAGTCACCAAGTTTTTCGGATCGGACACTGTGCTTGTCTTTACTGAATATCTTATTGTAGCTTCTATAACATTTCCTTGTGTGGTTGATCCACTGCTCGCAATTTATTTTGTTCCGTCATACAGAGCATGGGTCCGTAAGCGTTTCTTATATAACCGAAACCATTTGCAGGTCAGCGCAGTAAGTGCACAACAAAAGGCTATCACTATTTCGAAACCTGCGCAATGAATTAATAGCCGGCTCCAAAAGTCAGGTTGTGCGAAATTGTTCTTGGAAAGAGGAGCACTGATTGCAGATACAGCAAACTGTCTTTTATAGCCATAGAATGTATTGGTGGTTCAGTATCAACCGACATACTTCGTATAACCATCGTTTAAAAATTTTACGACGGAAGACATCTGAAAAGTTCCTCACCGCGCTCGAGCTTGGCACCAGATACGAATAAGTGAAAAAGAGATGCATAGCGACCTGTGGGAATCAAACTCTGCTAAAAAGGTGGAGCCCCTTGATTAGTAAATCTGGAAAGGTTCTCTCTAGATTTTCGGCTCATTCGTGAAAGCTCAAAGTCATTCAAAAAGAGGTGCTTTCTTCCTTTTTCACATAAGGACGCCATTTTTGATAACAAGAGACCTTGTTTGATTTCATACGAAAACACTCAATTCATCGTCTTGCTCACCATGATGCATTAATATGTGCTAGACGATAAGAGAAAGATTGGGGGCTTTGGTTTATAACGGAATAATACCTTACAAAGTTGACTCAAAACTCTGACATACATATAACGTGTTTCCTGGCTCACGTATCACCAAATGTTCTGCCTTGGCGGCTCCAATATTGCCTTCTATGGAGGTTGGTGCTCTTGTAGAGTAATTCTTCCTAAGATGACTCCAGTGATGACCTTTTCAAATTCAGAAAAGCTCCCGTGTTCGAAGCAATTTCAACACATGTATTCAAGTATCAACTGAATATTAGCAACGCAACCGTAGTGTGCCTAAACATACCCTCTAGATCCACTCTTTATTTGCTTGATTGTGCTCCGCGATTACACTTTTTTTGGTCATATCTTCTCGTCCTTTCTCCTCCGCCTGCGTGTGCCTATTGTTCTGCCTATTCTCTATGGTGAGTCTGGGACCCAATTGTCAGAGGTAAGGAGTACCTTAGACCTGAAAACTCGGTTCCAGGCTCGAGATGTGATCAGTCGTGTCCAGTGGTGTTATCCCAGCACCAACTATCGACATTTTCTTCACAACTACATTTCGTGAGAGCAGCAGTGTGCACCTCCGTTACTTTTCTAGAGGCGCTCTCCAACCATCCTTCAAATACTGTAAGCCAATCCAGTTAGAAAGAGGAGTGAATCACCCACTTCTTCTGTATGTCGTTTTGTTTTGTTGTTTGTTAGTGCTCCCTTTTATCTTATATTTCGTTGATATGTCGGTTGGTTGATTCTTGGCACCTACTATTAAACCACCATACTTTGTTGGTCTTTTCTGGTCCATGACAACGACAAAGATAAAGATATAAGATAATGATGAACTGTCCGGTATAAGCGAATTCCGCATCGAAGGCAATGTCAGCGGAGTATACTATCCGAGTGGTGATTTTTATTATACATATAATAACATCAACTCGCACAGAATATTTTCGGTATACAAGATGCGCTAAAATTAGAGCGGCAGCAATTTCGGGTCACCCAGAATGAACACGCCACAACTCTAGGAAACTAAAAAGTAGTAACGTTCGCTGCTCAACGAAGAATCGTAAACATCTACCAAATCCCAGGTATTTCTTCATTGGCATTCACGGGTCTTGAAAAGGGAACCATCGGCTATGGACGCAGTGTGTGCGCCCTACTGGTTTTTTGAGCAATTCCTTCGGAGGACTCTCGAAAAACTAAAATTCCGTGCAAGCTTCATCTTACAGAATCGATTCCAGTGTGCGACCCAATATCAAATCTGAAGAGCTGACCCATTCTTTGGAAGCGATAATTTCGACCAAATTTTCACTGCAGCAGTTCTGCACCACCCTTGCCTTATGAAAACCCATCCTTTCTCGATGAACCAGCAACGTTTTTTAGACCTTAGGATGACAATTTGGTTAGGAAGTCTCAAATGATCTCCTGGTCCATCACTCGTGACATTTGACGGAACGACCGCGCGAAGTGCCTGCAACTTTTGTCGCGAACCATGCTGACATTGCTCGTGGCTCACACTGAAACACAACTTCCTCATCCAGAATCCATATATTTTGAAGGTCAAGTAAGATAAGTATAACCCGTAAACACAATTAAAAGAAAACGAGAGCAGAAGTGAATTGCATCTTTGAGTAGTTCTTTTATATGGTATGCGCATTTGTAGTCTGTATAGTTTTGGCGACCCTGTACTAGCTTCCCGTTGCTCCTTTATATTTTTTGATTCAGGGAGGGAAATTCTTTGAATCTTGCCCACGAAAGATTAGCCTAGGATCTAGGCTAGAGAGTTGACGTTACTAAAATACATCTTTTCATAAGCGAACATCTAGAGGAAAGGTTTTCAAGCCGACATGGCCATGAAAGGTGATATGTTCTGTTTTGCGCTATTTTTTGAATTGAATATGAATACTTCCCCACGTAATATTGCGGTCGAGAATAAGAAAGTCATACAGCACTTTATACAGGGTGGCTGAAAAGTATAGGACGCGAGTTTGACCGCCTGCTGGCGCTTGGCCGTGGAGTATTTTCAGAATGTTTTGAAACTATTCGAAAGCTTTGAAATTATGTTAAAAGTACCACAAGTTGTTCGGTCCAAAGTTTATCTGAACCCTCGCCATGTAGGTCGTTCTGCATCGACCCATTTCCGAGAGGCTGCCCAATGACGGTCTCTGAAATTGCTACTCCACAGAAGGACTCGGTATCCCCTCTTCAACTCTTTGAAACATATTCGGTGCTCACGAGGTTTAAGAACACGTCTCTAGGATTGCAAAAAAGTGGAGCTCCGAGAACTGTGCACACACAGAGGATTGATACAATCATTCAGAAGAGGATGGCTCACAGCGGTTAAGTCAGCGTGAGTCACACCGCTTTTGATCTCAGGATCTGTCGTCACGGTTTCCAGAAAATCTTGAGAAGCAATCATTATTTGAAGGGGTTATCAACTCTTTCTATGCTGGTTTCTATTGGAGCAACCCGAAAGATTCAACTGATCAAATGCAACAAGTTTCTGCGCGAGCTTGAGATGCGCCGCATCTCTCTTACGGATTGGGTTAATGAAGAAATTTGCGAACTAAACTTCTTTGCGACAGCCAAAGTCGGACGCAGTTGTTGACAAAAAGTGAGAGCAAGTCTCCGAAATAGCGTTGAGCCCACAACAGACTTTCTCTCAAAGGTGTGGTAGTTTGTGACGGAGTAACATCCGAAAGTGCAGCTCCATTGCAGTTCATTTTCCACAAATGTTGAAAACGAACTCGAAAGCCTTGTAGATGACATCAATGAGGTACGGTATGTTGTTCTGGAATTACGGGCATTTTGCTCAACGATCGTTTGCCCTTCAATGAGCCTGAACTCTCTAATACGCGTCCAAATCCACCAAAGCTATTCTGAGCGCTCACTCTCCGGGCCGCTGAAGCAGGGAAATGTAACCTTCTTCTTCTCAAGCCCTTAACCCGATAAACTCCTCTATGTGAGGATGTTGTAGAGGAAGAATTCATAAGGCTTCACCAGCTCGGCGGGTGCTCTGAAGTCAGCGCTTCAGAAGAGGTGGAACGACAACGCCGTTGATCACCTGCGGCGCAGTGTTGATTTTGTCGTTGGACGCCAGAAGGCCTTTCTCAAAACAGAGTGGTCAAATTCAAAGCACCTTCTGCACAAGTAGTCAAACAGCTTAACTCTATCTTAGTGTGAAGTCGGTTTTCTGATCGAGTCTCTTCCTTGGCTATTACACACAAAAACATGGCGTCCTATACTTTTCAGCCACTCTGTATATGAGAGGGCTCGGTGGCGAAAGGTCGTGTGATCGACTCTGGATATATTTGTTGTAGTTTTGTATTAGCCGGGTGACTAGCAGTAAGATGCCAAAAATTCATCGTTTTCATGATAGGTATGTAAAGCACACACTTGGAACCTACGAATGATGCGTATTGAACCCACTTCAGAAAACTGATGATAAACGAACTTTCATTAGGTTGTTCCATAAGTACTGTCGTTTTTACTCGGACGGAAATTTTTGTTCTATATTTCCATGCTTCCACATCATATTATATACCATTCCAAAAAGAATGGTGTGCTCTTCAGAACTGTTTTATTCCTTTCCGAACAGGGATAATATTATGCAGAAAATGGGCAAATAGAGAGGGGGGGAGTCCGGTGAACGGACCAAACCGGCAGCCAACTGAAACATCATGTCCCATTAGGAGCAATCAATCAATGGTGTACTCTTCACTTTGTCGCGACTTTCTAACACAATCACACATCATTGGATTAACAGCCATGCTACCCCGAAAGAACTGGTCAGCTAAATCTTGCGTCTTCGAATTTAAACTAAATACGTTAGCCGCAGAAGGCTTGAAAAACTGGAAGAACGTGTAACGTATAAAAACTTGAAGTCATTGCTTGAAATAAGGAGCAGTTCTCACTGGTTTTGTATCCATTTGAAATGATCTTTTCTGGATCATTCACGCAGTGAAGTTGGTTGTGTAGGTCTAGAATTCGACCCTTCAAACAAAAATCATATCGAGACACAACTTCAAATAGAAGAACAAAAAGCCACTCGATAATGTGTGAGCTCGCGTGAAAACGTCTCTACTGTGTGTACTAATGCGCTATGTGTGTGTGTGTGTGTGTGTGTGTGT
>KZ345026.1:250342-263297 GCA_002352805.1 Teladorsagia circumcincta
AAGACATTCCAGCAAGAAGTTGTAGTAGATACATACGCCGACGGGAACACCTTGTCTGAAAGATCGGAACTATGTTGCATCTAGCAACACTCTAATTTTCTAGATAAGATATTCGACGATATTTGGATAAGGTGATCTGCGGAGCGACTGCCAGAACCATGGCACTGAACTAGCGCGCCTTTAACCACATAAAGTCCTTATCTCGCTTCCTCGATCCCCAACTACTGTTTTACTGGTTCATAGAGTTTCATGCTTGCACACACATTTTATCAGTCCTTCGCCCCAAATTACCTTATCTTTTTGACCACAAAAACGAGTGAGTTTTAGCGGGAAGAATAAGTGTCGAGAATGAGAATCAGAATGAGTGTCAGAATAAGTGTGTAGTGTCCATGAGATGTAACCTAGCTAACATTGAACTTATGATGCAGTATCATGATACAAAAAAACCTTCCAAAGGTTATTTTAATCTCAAACGAAAAACCTCGAGAGAAAAACACGGATATATTCATTAGGTTTTCCAGAAATAAATGCGGCCTTGACCTCCGTCTTCAAAGGAATATATCTCAGTCGAAAGTCACCGTTTTCAGTGGTGCAAAGAAGTTTTAGAAACTACACGTCCTAGTTAACAAAAAGCATGCGGAATTGTTCTGGAGCCCACTATATAGAAACCACAGAAGCGCGGAAATTGTCGAAAATCATTTCCACCATGTCCCTGTTTTCCATTCTTTTTCTGCCCAAGAAGCGTTCGGAATGGTTGAGAAAGTAGAGGTTGATTAAAGAGAGGTCCGATGAGTACAGAGTGTGAAGCAAAGCTAGGTAACTAAATTCGTCCAATTCTTGCGAAGTCGTTTGTGCGATATGTGGATGGACGTCAGCATGGAATACAGTTCTTCCCCCTCTCCTACATACAGACCTTGCCCTTTTCAGTGCATTAGGTCGGCATGGTGGATAGACCTTTGTACTGTACCAATTTCACCTGGCTCCAGATAGCTACGATGCATCATTACTTTGGAAGGTCCCGAACCTTTCACTCCGAATTTCGAATTGCCTCCACTGGAAACCTCGTACCCACCACTGGAAACTTCGTAACCATTTGTGCAGTGTGCTTTTGTTGACACTCCTTAGACAACGAACCCTTTCTGAGCTGTCTGCGCAGCACTGTTCCCTAATTTCGACTTATGAGAGCGAACTTGCTCAAACTAGTGCTGTGATGGCTTTGATGCCAACCTTCAAAAAAGTAGAGGCACGAGTACTTTCAGAACACAGATGGGTTTCTCAGTAATGGGCAGCAATACAGCAGTTGAAAGGAAATTTCCCAAAAAGGCGAGTAAAGTATGGTACATGAAAATCCGCATTAATTTCCGAGCAATCTGATATCATGAAGTGTTCGCGGAGGTGTCGTTTAGCGTACCTTTTGTATTAATTGGGTCTGAGCACATTGTGCTGCTATGATCTGCTGAGCATAGAGAACGGTTATAGTGTTTGCGGTCTGACACGTACTTGTTAATCATGTTTTACAGATCGTGATTTTTTCGAGGTATTCGACGGGTTGGTAGCACCCAACAGTGGCCTTACACATGTTGAAGGCGAGAAAATCAAAATGTTCATCGATTGGGTCTATTCCTTCTACGGGACTCTAAAAAAGAGACTCTTCTGCTCACGTTCGAAACGCACTAATCAGGGTCCGCTAAACTCTAACCGTATGCTCCCAACTGAACATTGAAGAGCACATTCCAATCTATCAGCGAGCGTCATAACAGGTTTCCATACCTGTGACACCAGAAGAATTTTCCATGGGAACGTCGTGCACGGTTCGAGCCCAAGTTGGTCTTCGACGGATCATGGACCATTACGACGTTGTTCGAAACGCTGGTCTCAAGGGGTCTTGCATAGTCAGAGCTACTCTTGTATGCTCTCCGGAGACCTATCCAAGCTGACAGATTGGAGAAATTATGTAGCTGCTTCGGGCTGCAACAATTACAGAAGGCCTCCTTGAGCTGACCGCGATTGAAATGACGTCATACTCTGACAGTGAGGGCATCGAACAGGGGCTTGCTTCCGCGTATGGAGGGACATTTCAGGAATATTTTGCCGAAAGACTTCCATGGAACACAGCAGCCTGTGTGAGTTATAGCATGCTGGTCTGAGTCATGAGCGGAGTGTCTTTTTTGGCCACCCCCTGTACCTGGCTGTCGATTTAACACAAACGCGCTTATGAATATTGTACGCTAGGGTTAGATTAACTGGAAAGGAAGATGTAGGATGGTTTCTTATGGATCACTGCATATTTATTTATAATCACTGCACAGTTACTGCATCGAATACTGAAGAACTGCATCGAAAACTCTTACAAGGGAATGCTTTGAAATTCCCATGAAACTTTGACAGAAGACCTAGGCGCATCGATAGAGACTCGAACGCTAATTTCAAATATGGACACTAAAACTGCTACGTAAACTTTCTAAGGAAGTTGTGAGCCTTCAAAGTTGGCAGAAAAAGAGAGCCATTTCATGGGAACAACTAACCGTTAAGAGTCATGGTGGCCGCGGCGCAGTGGTAGAGCTCTCGCTTTGCAAGCGGTAGGTCGTGGGTTTGCCCCCGCCGGAGCTGACTATTTTCATTTGTTTTTTTTTGTTTTTTTCATAGCCAGCAAAGGCTGTTATTCCAATCTTTTTCTTATTCCAATTTATCCCATTGGGCCTGGTTACGCATTCCTTTTACTTGTCATCTGCGCTCCTTGAATGTCCCATTTCCACTTTCACTCCAACTAGGACTCCCGTCACGGAGCATAGCAGCAAAGTTCACTACAAGCTTCGTTTTTGCTGCGAGTTAGAGCTTCTTTCTCTTCAGGTGAAACCGAATCAACGTAAAGTATCGGAACTATTTACAGGGAAGAACGGCCTGATCAATGGAGATGAAGCGATAATATGTCAGCAAGTCCATTCGATCTCCGGCGTCAAAGAATTGATCTACCTACCCAGATGAGGCGCCTGTTTGGATGAATGTCAAAAATTGAAATAAGAGCCCTTGCTGGATATGAAAAACAATGTGCAAAATCTACCGCTTCGGTGGGAGGCAAACCCACGAACTACCGCCTGCAGAGCAAGAGCTCTACTACTGCTCCACCGCCACCATGGCTCGCCAACGTTTGGCTGTTTTCATGAAGGGGCGCGCCCTTTTCCTGCCAGCTTTGAAGGCTCACAACTTCCTTAGAAAGTTCACGTAGCAGTTTTAGTGTTCATATTTGAAATCAGCGTTCAAGACTCTATCGATGCCACCAGGTCTTCTGTCAAAGTGCCATGGGAAGTTCAAATCATTCCCTTGTTAGGATAAAAATGGCTAATATCAGTACGCAGAAAAAAAGTGAAAGTTGCCTAGCTGTTTCATAACTTATAATTATTGAGTGAGTGTGACCGAGAAGATTCTCGAAGCAATTCTTCCCATGGGTGAGGCAGCAGGGTTCAAAAGTGCAGGAGTCATGGTGCTGATGTGACACAGAAAAACGGATAAGCTTCTGAGCCAACATCGACCGCTGCGGTTGCTGTGATTTTGCTCCTTTGCAGGCAACGTGTCCGCCCCCACCTGCACGTCGTGCTTTCTGAGCAGTTCCTCTCCTTATCACGGGTGTATGCTCGTCGACCACGATCCACCTTAAGGAAACTGAGTTTCTTAACTTCACTACCATTTATGGGCCCTTGTTGTTTTCTCAGTGTCTGTTCACCTTGTACGTCACGACCCACTTTCGAGAAAACAAAAGGAAACTTTACTGTGACCCGTGGCACTGGAACGAGCGCACTAACACGTTGACAACAACGCAGGACACATACGTCCATCACTTTACAGGCCATGACAGACCGCCCGGGACATATGCATGTGTCCTGCACTTACTAAACAATTTTCCCGTGCTCGCCCGATTCATTTGTTAACTTTTTTTCAATTTTCATTCTATAGAAAAAACCTTTGCGTAGCTGCGCAACACAACGGCTCACATAGTGGTAACGTATGATGTAATTTAGATGAGAATTTCTGAACCTCACAAAATCTTCAGTTTTTACTTTTTTCTCTTGATGAGTGTGAAGACTGAAAAAATGATGGAAGTAATTACGGAACGAACAGGGTAGCAAGTTATCAGTTATGACTGGAACAAACAAGGCGAATGATTTTAACTTCCATTGCAGCTAGGTCAGGGAAATTTTGTTTTTTGATCTTTCTTTCATGTCTGTCAATCAAATTCCACTACTGTACCTATGGTTAGCTTCTAGGCAATTAAAATTGCAAGTCAAGCTTTGCATCACTCATGATTTGCGTTTTAAACACTCAAAATTAGCTCAAATAACCTGGGGCGACCGCGCTCGCAAATTCGCGCCGGTTCGAGGCGGCCAAAAAAAGTGAAACGCGCGTCGTCGTCAACGTATAATCAGTCTGCAGAAATAAGGAAAATAAGAGGTTCAGGTGTGACAGCTTTTATTCATCGTTTATTACCATGCAGTGAGTACAGATATGATGGTTTCGCTGAGCGTGACGCAGGGATCAGTTGGAGCGCTGCCACGAAGTGCTTCGAGGGCGAACTTTCAAAAAATTGCGAGGTAGTGATAACAAGCGAAAAATATTTGAAGAAATTGCGAAGGAAAAGCTCAAGGCAAAAACGACCTTTGGCATCGCCATCAGCACATGAAATTTTGTGGTGCGATAGATAGAGGATATCATTTCCTGTGGGGTGGGAACAGACTGCGGACAGTTTTCAGCAAATGTATTTATTATGTGACACACGTCAATTTTCGTATTTGACAATCTCTACAACCATTCTCAAAACAACACTGCGTAGCTTTTTGTAGCCCGCGTTGTTCAACACAAATCCGTTGATCATTGTAGAGTAAGTCTCTTCGCTGGTGAATGAATGGCACTGAAAAATGGAGGACAAATGCCTCGGATTGTCATAAGGCGTGTAAAGGTTATTTCTATAAAATGGAATCGAAATAAACACGTCTAAAAAGCCGAATACAGCTAAAGCTGGTAATAGTCAGAATGCTACCGACGATCGTATTAAAGCGAGGAATGACGAGAGGGTTGAGTGGGGTTTAGAATGGAAGTGGGATATTGAAGAAACCCTCAGTGAACTAAAAAAATTGTCAAGAACGTGGCAAAATGGGACAGCGTCTCTTGCTCGATGTCCTGCGATAGTAGACGAGCTAGCAACCAGCTGAAAGGTCGCTTGCACATGTCAAACCACTATATGCGTTCGAAGTGGAATGCCTCACCAGGACAATGACGCTGCCAGCAACACTGATGGGTGGAGCATAGGCGGCGGCGGAGAAGCTCAGAAAGAAATGGGGCTCCAGGACGCTTAACTAAGGCACCTTTAGCCACGAAAAGGTCACATCTCGCATTT
This sequence comes from Teladorsagia circumcincta, assembly GCA_002352805.1. Classification (NCBI taxonomy): domain Eukaryota; kingdom Metazoa; phylum Nematoda; class Chromadorea; order Rhabditida; family Trichostrongylidae; genus Teladorsagia; species Teladorsagia circumcincta. Next base: position 255,732 of record KZ345026.1, read on the forward strand.
TCGGCCCCTGACTACTGCTTTCGCTAATGCATTTACTTTCCTGCTTGCACACGCACTTTACCGAGTCCTTCGCTTTAAGGTAGAAACCTCTCTTCAGCGCAGAGATGGTCACGAATAGATTCTTTTAATTTTTTTCTAACGCACGATTGTTGCCACATGTACGGTGTCTTTCATAATGTTAAGGTCACCTTCAACTTTTGTATTTTTGAAGCATGCAACCATCTGGGAATTTCTCTAGTATTACTGACTAGTTCCTCAGCATTATAACACTCGTATCCTCATTTGACTAGGGCACCGTTTTCCTAGCTTTCCTTGGACGCTCTGCGATTAGGTACGCTAATCTTCTAGAGCAGTTTACAGGTAGTGAAGCTCTGACGTTGCGCCCTCCGACTGGCTTGCAAGACGATGTTTGGCCAGCAATCCACACATTCGTCCACATGCTTTGTTACTGCTGTTGTCTCTCACGGGACGCTGCGAGAAAAGCGCGGGTGCAGTTGCTGCAGGGGTTGCGTTGCAGTTTAATGTCATTGGTACAGGAGCAACTGCAGCTGGGTTCGTGAAAGTCGTCCAACACGCCCTTTCTCTATCCCAAGGTGGAATGAAGCTAAGTACCGGAAGTATTTACTGAGGGCGTAGTCGGAGGTCTTGTTCTTTTTTTCCTTTCCAGACCCTCTCTCACCTCCAGTTTCAGTACTGACCGTTTTTCCACACTCACTTTATTCCGAAGCTTGTCTTAATCAAATTCTGCGTATTGTATTGTTTCATAATTATAAGCTCACCCTGAGAGAGAAAGAATACGTTATGAAAAAAAACACATCTGACGGTAAAACTACATAATTGTTATGAGTTCTTCTGCGAACTACTTTTCTGGAATGGTTGGGGTGATTTTGAAAAACGATCGGATTCATGCAGTTGTGGCGCTCACCTCGAAGCGGTACCCAGTATGGAGCACTTTGAGAAACTCTTTGCTCCTCCACAAGTATTTGAGGAGTTTCTGTGAATACCAACAAAATTTACTATGCGCATTAAAGAGAAGTAATGAGTGTTCCAAAAGTACTTCTTCTTGTGAACACATTCCCTTGTAGTTGAATGTTTCTGCGTCAAAGAACAGGGACTGGAAAATTGGTGAAAGTGGCTACCTTGGAAAACCAAAGGTTGTTGCGAGTCTTGATTCCTCGTGAAGGCTTGGCCATCACGAGGAACCAAGACTTCTGAAAGTTGAGTTTAGAAAGGCATCGGACAAAATTGAGCAGCACCAGATTCGGTATTTTCCGTGCTGTCCTGCACGCGGACGGATAAAAGGTCGTGGAGCACATTGTAATGGAACGGGCTCGACGGCGAGAGATTGTGGGATCACCCCTATAGTTGCTTGGTTGGCGTTCTGCTTTTATCAGCAAGATGGCTAGAGTGTGAATCCAGAACGGTAAAGTGAAACGCCAGACTTCTTATAATAATAGTAACTGTGGGTAAGCTCCCTTAAACCTAAATGAGGTGTAAAGAAATCTTTCTAAAAAAATCGGTGACAAAGGTAAGGAAACAATTCGCTGAACTGTCGAAGGAGCCGATCTCATAGACCCCTGCTCGAGAGTGCGGACACTATCTTCGAAATCTTCGACTCTATAGCTCCGATAGAAATTCGTTTTGCAGATCATAGAATTACTTAAGATAAGATTTCGACGCAGAGTGGGGAGGTACAGCCCGTTTCGATTGGAAAAGGCTACCTGGCGTTATTGTTGGAATTGGCTAGAGGAACACCCTGGTGTGGTCTGATATTTGATAGAAAAAGTCAGCGCTTTTTAGTCGTGGCACGTGCTGGATGAATCATGTCCGAGCCTTTTGGAGCTTTTTGCAAAACATTTACACGAACAGGAATGCATTGATTTGAATTTTTATAGCCACCCTGCCACAAAAAGCAAAACAGAAAACAGGACAGGTGAGTGATTCACCACAGCTTTTTGCTTGGATCTGAGCACTATCAGATAAAGTGCCACAACAGTGTCTGATTATTACTTATTTCTCCATGGAAGACCTAAGGGCTATTCCAAAAAGAGGTGTAAGGTCAGGGAGTGACATATTTCGCGCCGCCTACATCATTTCCAATTTTCGAAGGAGCAGCAAACTCCAAGCCGGATGTGAAAGCGGAAGCGAAGTGGTTCACACGTCTCAGAATATCTTTTCCAGCCGCCCTCCCTGAGGGTCAAGCGTGCGTGGAGGGGTTTTTGAAAGACGACGGGGGATCGTATACCTCCGTTGGAAGGATTGGAGTAGGATCATTACTAACGGAGGACTCCAAAAAACAATTATCAATATCACCTTCGATGCTTTACAAGCTGTAAGCTATGCTAGCCAGTATTTCCAAAAACAATGTTATTCCGCACCCATAAAATTTTCATGGTTCAAAATGGTTGAATTTCACGCTACCTCATTGTTTCATTACGACATGGGTAAAGAATACGAATTCCACAGCCTTCGACAAATTTTAATATCTTTCCAATGAGCCACAAATAAGAAGAGGTGTGAAGCAGATCAGCTTCATAATTTCATCATTAGTTAAAGAGAGCTCGTGTAGAATCTTCCAAATCTGCTACCAAATTAAAAATCTGTTCGTTATGGAGAATGTTAAGTGCAGTTGAGCTGCTCCAAGGTCAACGTCTAAGTTCATTCAGTACACAGCTGGCATATGGCTTTTTCATTCCTACTTCACCAGTTGGCTCCGCTCGCTACCGCGCGCATATCAGAGTGGGTCCCGGTAGAATTGAGCACAACCGGGCTCCTATTTTAGGCAGCGTGCACGACAGCGAAGGATCTGACTGGTGTTATCAATGAAAGGTTACTATAGTGCTGATGATGAAGTAGTCATTTCCCGTAGCTCTTCAATACCCATAGCACCCCCTCCCAATGGGCTGGAGTGCATAAATGAGTGGCACTGACCACTAGAATCTTAGATACTATACCAAGACAGCTTCGAACTATGGGAAAATGTAAGTAAAGTTGTGCATTGATAAGTCAAACGAATCAACGAGACCCAACTCCGCTGGGCGGAACGTCCTCTGAGAAAGCAGTGCTTGATAAAAAAATTTGATAACCCGATTGTAAGAAGGCCTTACTTACTTACAGACTTCTCGACCGCTATTCGTTCCGGGCACGCCAGAAATGCAGGTCGCGCATCTTCCAGGCTGCTCTACCTCGGGCTCATCTGCGCCACAGCTGGCCGTATAATTTTATGAGAAGGTGGATATCTGCCTCTGAGCTTTGTTTTCCGCCTTGGGTATCCGTCAGTCACTCTCATCGTCCAGCGATCATCGGTGAGTCTAGCCACATGACCGGCTCTCCTCCGCTTGGAACTGTAGATGGCATCGACGACGTCTTTCACCATCGTAAGAGCGCAAACGGTATCATTGGTAATGCGTTCTAGGAGCGTTGCACCGCACATGAGCCTCTCAATGACTCGCTGCGAGTTTCTCTCCTTCAGAAACTGAGGTGCTCCAAGTCTCCGCCCCACACGTCAAAGCGAAAAGCACATGCGACTTTAATTTTTGGGTCTACGTGTTCAAAAGTAAGTACATCTCGGGGCTTATTGAAAGCGGTCCAGCCCACTCAGCAGCGTCTTCTAATTTAGGGGTGAGGTCCTTTTTCATGTTGATCGCTTTGTTGAGATACACGTAAGAGTACATTCTCTCGATCTCGTAGCCTTCCAGGAGGATTGGCTGGTACTGATCGTGTTCGAAGTGCAATCACTGAGTCTTGCCGGGATGTATTTAGGGAGCAATTTTGCCGGCTCTTGCGAGGATGAATGGGCGTGTCGGCCAAAGGTCGTTAATAAGTCTTCCACGGATTGCAAGAAGGGCTGCGACTTTTGGCCGCCACGCCTACTTCGACCCTGCTGGGACAATTGCTTCGAGCGAACGTGGTTAATATTCACTACCCCGTGCAACGAGATTCGCCTCAAGATGTTCTCGAGCGCAATATCGAATAAGTTTAGAGATGTAATCTCACTTTGCATAACGCCGCACCGAATTTAGACATGGACCGGTGTTTTGATGAGTTTGATATCGGCCGCGCGATTAATGTAGGGTTCGAGGATATCACACTCGCGCATGGCGTTGAACACACTCTCATCACTGAAGAAGGTCTACAGATAAGAAGACAAATTGGTGTAGGGAGGCAATTCCTAAAGTAATCCTAAAACGTGAAGTGTACAGCATTTTCTACAAGTCCTCATAACTCGTGCAAGGAAGCCGGAAAACCTTGGATAGAAAAGAGTGGGGGAGTGGAGGTCAACTGCCATGGGGGCATGTTTGAAGCGGGCCGAGTTATCCACAAAAATCCATAACTCGGTTCCAAGAAGTCGGAGACCGGGAAAGTGACTTGAGTCGGTCAACGGTAGGGAGGTCAACTGCTATTGGTGGCTGGGACGTGCACGAAAGTGGGAGGACTTCGCGACGAAACTCTAAGACTCGGTTCTGAGAAGTCCTGGAAACCGCAAAACGGTGGATAGAGGTGGGTGAGGCGGTAGAGCCCAACTGCTATTGGTGAGCGGGGCATGTTTGAAGTGGTGTCCACGAAATTTTCCAACTCGGCTTCAAGTAGTACTAAAGACCGGGAAAAAAGTGAATTGAATTCAACCATTTTGGGTGACCGCACTGTTTATGTTCACGTTTTGATGGATCCGTAGAATACATGCAAAAAATAGGAAAGAATCAGCGGATGCGCAAAAATGACGAACTGTTTGGCTGCGGAGGCGTGCGCTGCGCACGGTCGGCAACGTGTGAAGTGGGTTCAGCAGTCATTTTACATTGAACAGATATTGTTTATCTCTATGCACAAAAGACCGCCTGCTCAAATTAAGAGATGCGTCGTCAAGGTGTCATTTCGGGCGAATGAATTACTGCAGAAGAGGGCAGAAGCCCCATGTTGCGAACTAAGAATAGAAATGGACGTTCTGCTTCACGTGCCAATTGGGGCAGACTCGTTGCCTTCCGGTAAAAAAAATTTTCTTTGATTAATTCAGCACACCTTTGCCAAGAATGAGTTCAGAAACTTCGACGACGCCAAAATTTCGGTGTCCAGCATCTTCGAGTCGCACCCGAGAACGTTCTTTAAAACTGCTATCCTTACCTCGAACAACAATAGGAGAGAATAAACTGTCCACAATGGAGGACAAATTCAGGTTCGTGTGCCTTGTTTTTGCTTTTACATAAAACTCACTGGTAGACATTTCTTATTGGCCAATCTTATACATTCCTTACCCTCTAATCGAGGCCTTGTCTGTTTTCTTAGGCTTCTTCGCTATTACTGTGTTTCAGTATTTTCTGGATCAGCTGTGAAGACACTAATCCTTTCTCAATATCTCACTCATATTTTGTGTTCTTGACGATTTCTTCTATTCTTGACTTTCGATTTGGTTCCACTTCACTGCTGCTTTTAATCGCGAAACGTGGCGCATTTGTTCTGCACCATCGAACGTGATGCGAAAGTAACTACACTGCGGTGCACAATAGATTGCACCCTATGAAAAACTTAGCTTTTGAAGGATGCCGAAGCTTCTATTGTTTCTGCTGTTGATATGTTTTTAGAAAGGTAGATAAATAATATTGACGTAATGTTCAATTGAATGCAGTGTCTTTGAAAATTTTTCAAGTGAAATATCGATTTTTTCGGCGGTGCGCAATAGATTGGACGACTTGAGATATTAGATTTTTCCGGCTGTTTCTTTCCTGTTTCTGAGCCTAGCATACACTCGCATATATGCATTTATTATGCGGAAGTATACTAGACCCACAAACGAAGACTGGTTCGGTACCGACGTTTTACGTCGCCTTGGCAAGAGTTCTCTCCAAGTACTTAAGAAATCCAATATTCTCAAGAAAATACAGTTGCAACTGTCACCAGGAATCATTCACAAATTGTTCTCAAGAAGAGGGTAGATCGGAAACCAACTGTTCCTGAGCGCGACAGGCGCCGGTTGATCAATGTGACATCGATTTCTACAAAGATTGCTGGGGAATCGGCTGCAAACTCCAAGATTCCCGTTTCAAAATGGACCGCTGCTTGCTTGTTGAAGATATCGGTCCATGCACTTTGGTAAGGAATAAAGCCGGCGCCACGGCTGACTCAATATCACTGACATGAGCGGGTCCCTCTCGCGAGGAATGAGATTAACAGAGATTGAGCAAGGGGGTGTTCTGTGCACATTTCCAGCTCTTCCAGTTGAATCCAAATTTTTCATCTTTATTTTTCGTCGATGACATGATGTTCAGAGGAGATGATTTGAGTGAACGGCACTCGTACTGTCACGTTGCAAGAAGAGAACCACCACTGGTGTCTCGAAAAAGCATGGGCGGCTACTCCTCACTGGAGTGGACGGAAACATTTTCTAATGGGGAACTCTTGAGATTCAATTTGATTCATTCTAGTGAGATGCAGAACTATCAGTCACTTCTTAGTAACACGTCGGTCCTATTTGTTTAACTGATCCTCAACGGGCACTTCGTTTTCATGCATGAGTATGCTCCGATCCGCACTTTAAGAAGTACTCTTTCGCACTTACAATCTGATAAAAAACTTTATTCTAATGGGCAGCATGCAATCCTGATCCCAACCCAATCAAGAATATGTGGGGCATGTTAAGGCGTAAGATGTACGCAAATGGGAAAACGTAAACAACAATGTTCAGCCGTTGAGAAATATCATCACGAAGAAATGGAAATTCTCTCGCATGTGCTGCTGGGAAAGCCCCTATTCAATATAATTCAGCCTGGATTTGGTTTCGAGGTTACTGAGAAGTGGAGAATCTCCACCCATTATTCGATGGGGTAGTAGACTTTATGTGTTGTTTTTTGATCCACCATCCATATCGTCCAATCTATTATGCACCGGCTCAAAAAGAATAAAATTGATGTAAAAAAGTTTGAGAAAGTTGTGATAATAAATAAACACCACGTACATTAATCTTTTGTCTACTTCTGAATTATGTTGTCGGCAGGAGCCGTGATGTTCCGGGCTCTCTCAAAAATTGAGTTTTCTATGAGGTGCAATCCATTGTGCACTGCAGTGTATAACCCAAGATATAAGATGAACATTTTTTCTCCGTGGGAAATCTAACCAAGCCTGCCACGGTCATGAATGATCAGTATACAGCCCATAACACAGCACCCTTAAAGAATTCCAGTTTTCCCTAGACTTCACGTTTTATCCAATGGCCAAAAGAGCCGGAGGACTGATTTCGCAAAGCGGCACCTGTCTTCCGACTGTTTTGAAGGCATAATAAGAAGCACGTTGACCATGCTCCAAAGAAATGCATCACGTTCCCGACTAACAGTGATAAATGTGGTAGCATTTGAGCGCTCGACGGGTTCGTTTAATAGTGCTAAAGTAGTTCAGATCCTTCTAGATGGATGCCATCTAAACAATCCTAAAAAGGCGAGAGTGAGAGAAAGGTCAGCCCGAGCTGAATTAGATACTGAGGATTGTAATCATGGAGAATTCGCGTGGCAGTGGATTTACATGCCGCTTCTTGCCTTCGAGCATCTACGACCGTCGTTTTTCGCTTCAAAACTGGAGGAT
>KZ345026.1:267120-280069 GCA_002352805.1 Teladorsagia circumcincta
TTTACCGTCCGTATCCTATTTGATCGGATTACTTTGTTGGTGGTAAAAAGGAGTAGGCTCTTCAAGTAAACTACGGCCAGAAGCGTCACTGGTTCAGACCCGTAGAATCGAAAGTACTGACGTCGGTTCCACCACTGCAACTTTGTAGGGAACTTTCAAAGTTGGTGAGGCTGCAAGCGATTCGCTAGCCGACAGCTTCCACCAACAGACTGCACTGCTGTTGTGGTTTTATAATGTGGGCAAGCGAACGGGTCTTCCGCTACTACCCATAGAAAACATGAAAAAGTTCACTTCTTCCAGGCAGCGACAGTCAAGAAATTTTGGTCGTAGTCCAGCAAAAGTCTCTGAGCACCTTATGGAGCGTTATGTCTCGCCAGCACTGTTTAGCAGATCCGACCGCAATAGAATACGGTCTGCTTCAGTTCCTGTTGATCCAACTAAAAGAGGGAGAGCTTCATGTTCACGACTACTCAAAAACGGACTTCTTTGAGTTTTCGGCCTCGAAAGCTCAGGATTTCTGGGCAAACGGCATCCTTACGTCACCTACTGAAAGGGTATATGTTGACGATTACGACAGGGCATATGACTGAAAATTGCTGACTGTGCTAAAGAAGAAAAGTGAATTTGGAAAAAAATCGACAAATGGCTCAAGACTTTTCCGACAACCTAATATTTTCATTTTCCAAAACCAAGACCGAATAACCAAAACGAGTGCGTGGTCATTATAAATGAATTTCTGCCTTTCATTCCTCTATGTGAATAGTGAGACAACGCGCGTACCGCTGACGTCCTAACGATTGGGTGTCCCAGTTTTTAATATCTACTGGGAAATGAGTTGCTGTGTGGCGCTGGTGGAGTAGCAGTAAGGTGGGTTTCGTTGTTGGGGTCCTTCCCTATTTGTGAAATATAATGAGGATTTGACCGAATGGGTGAGCTTGCAACCCTGAAACAGGGTTGCAAGCTCACCCACCCGGTCAAACCCCGCCACCTGAAACAGGGTTGCAAGCTAAGAACTACGAACCAACTCCAGGTATTGGAGACGACGAATTGTTCGAAACGTCGGCCGAATAGATCTATTCCACCGTAACAACCTGTATGGCATAGAAGCAACAACAACGCGGAATATATAACATGCCCATGTTTCAAGAAGTCCAAACATGGCGTAGGCCAATCTAGTCTCTCCCTGTACCCTATCGTTTATATCAAACGTCGTCTATGTCAAAGAAAGTCTTGCAACACTTTCCCATTTAGGCTTAAACTTTATCTTTTCCGTCTACAAATCCTGACCAGTTGTATGTTCTGCCACGACGGCCCACCACTTGTCTTCAACGATCAGAATTTTCTCGCCGTTCCTTTCCCAGAACGTGGCGGAGAGCGTGTTGATAAAGTAGGCGACTTTGCTTTCGAGTTAAATTTGTTTGTCTGATTATTCCGTCATACTAATAATGATTGAGAGTAGGTGTTACCCGTCCAAGGCTCGATCAGAGGTGAAAAATCTTGCCGTAGCTGCAGAATCTCTTGACGTGTCCATTCCAGAGCAAGATGATTCGCAATGCAATGAAGAATTAAGCATTGTGCCGCATTACGAGCGCTTTTGAGGAGCTGCCTTCGCCAACTTCTTGAGTTTTTGTAGCGTAGACCGACAGTGAGTTTTCTTCGCAGCTGCTCACACCCAAGCGACTTCAAACCCAGCTTCGCCCCTTCTCCGTCGGACTTCAACCGCTTCACAGAGCAGCAGAGCAGAGCATTCACATTGTTGAAGTAAGCACCGAGTATTCTTCCTCATTGCGAAAATAACTAGGGAAAATGAGCTCCGCTGCGGTTTAGGCCGTTTTCCTCGAATTTTTCTTCTTTGCTGCAACTCTGAGCATCTTTGCTTTCATTCAGAATTATCCATTAACCCACCTTCGCACTACGTTACCAGATGCGTCTATTTTATGGCTCAGAGGAATCTTGCACGGAAACAGCAAGATGCCTCTCTCTCCCCACAATTGCTGAGGGTCTCTGATAACAAAAAAGACGCCACAATTGCAGTTCGAGGGTCTCTGATAACAAAAAAGACGAAAAAATTGCATTCGTTTCGTTGACCAGTCCAGAAAAAAATTGAAATAAATGACCACCTCTTCAATTCCGCCGCACTTCTCTCACAGATGCTGGCGAAGAGAGCTCCTCTACTTGGTTTTTGAAGTGGCGCCGTTGAGTCTTGGACATCTCATATATGGCAGGAAGATTCATTCGTCTACTGCACCTTCATCTGCCCACTTTTCTACACTATCCGGAGTCGAGCTTAATTCCACTGGTGCATCGCTTTATGCATGGCCGTCCCATCATGAACTTCCGCTTGCCCTCTGGCTGAAGTTAAGAGCCGGTGAGGAGAAGTAAATGGTGAAAGGTAAAATTTTTTTTTGAATCTCATTCTTCATGTAGGATTGTACTTTAGCACTAGAGATTGCAAATGACGCCTTCATGTGAGAACAAGAAAAGAATAAATTTCGTGAACGATTTTTTTCATGGAGTTTTTCATGTGCTTCACACAGCTTCACCATGATCCCACCAAGTAACAATGGCTCAAAATGGCAGGAAATTTACCTTCAAAAACATTCTAGAGCTCTGCACAGTTTTCTCCGTATACAGCTCCTGTGCGCGGTTGAGCGTTTTCAATATACGACGCCTCAAATGGAGCATGAGTATAGGTGAAATGACCGCAGTGCCAAAAGAAATCAGTGAGTTGGCAGCCTCGATGGGATCTGTTGATGACTTGAAACCTCCGAAATCTCCATAACTGAAGGTCATCGCCTTAATCATCGATGTTTTTCAAGAGCGTAGAGGAAAGCATACTTCTTCAGGTTGTGATCAGGGTGCTCGCGAATGGCCTGTTCCATGACGATGTCGAATTGTAAGGATCCAATGTGCGGCAAAATCTGTAACGCATAGGCTCAACGACCACTTTCTTGTCAAAATTGTTCATGTGCCAACACAACTGGCATTTCCAGCATGCGAAGAGGGCCGCTCTGTTAAATGAACAACAAAGCAATCCATTCATGTATCTGCTCTATCCATTTCATTCCTTTTCTGAACCTTCTTTTTTTCAGTTTTACTTCAGATTTTTCAACTTCTCATCACTGATACTAACTCATGTACTTACAGTTCTTATTCTTCTACCTACTCTCGGAGACATAGTCTCAGAGGTAGAAGAATCCGATTATATTGATCTGTCAGCCACTCAAGAAGGCAAACTTCACTAGGTTTGGTTTTCCCAATTGCTGATTATCAGCTACTCTGAGCCAACTTTACAAGCATAACTTTATAACAGCCTCATGCGCAGACAATATAAGAAGTTTGCCAGGCGAACATGCCGCCAAGCGTCGGCTGGTTGGCCTTCAAGACAGAAGAGTCACGATCATTTTGATCTGGCACTTCGTCGTCTGAGATTATCTGCTTTGAAATAGCTGTTGGCTTCCATCCTTTACCCGAAATCATTCAGTTTGGTTAAAACGTCACATTCTCGAAAAGGTGCGAATGGCGCCTCCTTTGTAGCAGCCATACACTACTATTCTGCTAGGTGGACTAGTAGGTCATGCACGCCGAAATTGTCTTTCACATGATTTGTTCTTTTTTCGTTCCCAGCTCCTGTATGATTGTGTGATTCGTAAGATTGCATTCGAACACAGCCACTAGCAAGAATTGGAAATTAATGAGCTCACCAGTAGGATTATAGGCAAAATCGCAATCATGACGTAGCCTATAAGAACATTTTCTGTTCTCATCCCGCCGGATTGCAACATTCTGTAGCGGCAATAGATAGTGTGGACTATCAGCAACTGAACGTACAAAGTGAGCGCGTTAATGACGTTATAGGTGACGAAGCATATCACGGGACCGAACATACGACAAGGGCCAACTGGAAGAAACGCAGTGCCAGTAGTGGTCCAAAGCATTCTGCAATGAGTTTTCAGAGTTTTCCTTACATAAATTTAACACATATATCATTTCATAATTCGATAACAATCAGGGCACACTCACCTTCCTTGCAGGAACCCTGCCATTAGCGCGATAATAATTTGTATTGTAGACGCGTTGATTAGCATTGCCTTCAAGTTCCGAACAATTTGGGGGCTTCTTGAAATGTGGAGGTTGGAGTATAAGAAAGAAAAGGACTAGTAATTCTGCGTTACGGAATTCGATGTACTTTGCCTTCGGAAGATAGAATCTTGATATGTGAAACGTTGTTCAACCAACTACTGAGCACACGAGGTGCTCAGTCGACAAAACAAAGTTCTGGTTGTTGCAACTGATCACTCGCTCCTAACTCACCTACACTTGATCAACTCTAGATACGCCGTAAGCGTCCCAAGTTAGCTCTTAGAGTTTTACCACATTAACAAGGTGTTTGCGGCATCTGCCTCTCTTGTTGGATCTCGACAGTCAACTAAGTTTGAGCCCAGTGGCTCATGATACTGGTACTTTCCAATTGAACTTGTAATACGACCTACACGATCCCAACCAGCGTTCAGTTTTCTGAAAGTGTGCAGTGGCGGCACTTCACCCCATGTTTGAAGCGCTACTAACCCCTCTTCCCTAATCTCAACGAATGCTTTAACTAGAAACTGAAAAGCACAACTCAATCTATGAATTCATTGTGATAGCCTTCTACACCGACGACATCAGAAGGATTTGCCATGGAAACCTTGCACACGGTTCGAGCTTGAGGTGGCTCTCGATTCTAGAAAGCCTCCAGTTACCGATTGAAGAATGTGCAGCTGCTTCATGCTGGAGCAACCACCGGAGTCTCCCTTGAGCTCGATAACGATTGCAGATGACGTCATATTTTGAAGGCGACTAAGGCAGTGAACCCGGACCTTGCTGTAACCTTGCATCTGCGTGTGGAGGGACATTTCAGGAACATTTTTGCAAAGTATTCATTGGCCACAGCAAGATGTGCGAGTGGAAGATTGCTGATGCATACGTCCAAAGTAAAATGTCTTTTTTTGGCCACCCCTGAAAGCAAGCACATTGTAAAAATCCAGTGTAGCACTGGTAATTATGGCACACACAACTGAGTATATGCAGCTAATGGTAGATACCTTGTTCGAATCCCGAATGCTAGACATGGAACCGCTCTTTCTTTTATGCGTTGGCGTTGGCGTTTATTAATTTCTCTATCTTTTCGTTACATCTAGTCTATTGAATCACACAGAATCGTTTTTATAAATGTCACAAGGCATATTTGAAACATACCTATATGATATAAGGTATATGACTAAGCTATTCATAAATACTGCAACTGTTACAAATATGACGTAATAGCTATTGACAATGAGCGGGTTGAAGTCAACAAAGACCATTCCGGTAACTCCCTGTTGCTCCACTTCCTCTCGAATTCCTGAAACTAACGCTATGTAAATTATTTCAGCCAAATGGCAACACCATCTCCAATGAAAATAAATACTTAGAGTGCACGTGGGGCAGGCCTCAATTAATAATGAAATCGAAATTACAAAACGATTGAAGCGAGGAATTACAACAAAATAGTGTTGGATACACAGTGAAAGTGGGAATGTTGAATAATGCGCCAGTATCGAAAAAAGCAAAGAAATTCGTCAAGAACGCGCAAAGCGCAAAATGTCTTTAATTTGCCCGCTGACCTCCGATAATGGACGAGGTAGCAAGTGCAGATGTCAAACCGACATCCACCATCATATCAACAAAAGGCATGCTTCGATCAAATTTCCAATCACATTCCAGGCGAAAGTCACAGTAGATACGCTCGAAGGGAACACTTTATCGAAAAGATCAGAACAGAGCTAACAGCACTGATGGGCGGAGCACACGGAAGGATTGGCAGATCCACGGCACCGAACTAGCGCGCCTTTGGCTTCGAAAAGTCCACATCTCGCTACTTCCTACCCTGGCTACTGCTTTCACTGGTGCATAAGTTCCATGCTTGCACAGGCGTTCTATAGATTCCTTCACTTTTTATTCCATCGCTTCGAATAACCTCATTTTTTCGAACACATATACGAATGTGTTTCAGCGGGAAGATGACGAGTGCCCATGAGATGTAACAGTAGCCAACATTGAATTTTTGATGTAGTATCATGATACAAAGAACCTTCTTGAAAGGTTATTGCAATCTCAAACCAGAAACCTTCAGAGAACAACACGGATTCACCAAAAGGTGTTCTGAAATGTTCGGGGAGGTGTCGTTCAGCGCATCTTTTGTATTAATGCAGCCGCTTTTTTGTTTGAACGCTTTATGCTGCTATGATCTGCAAAGCATTGGAAGCGGTTGTAGTGTTTGTGGTCAGAACGTGCGTGTTAATCATGCTTTTGAGAAGATGTTTCCTTCTAAAGAATTCAAGGTTGGTGGCAGCCAACTGTTGCCTTGCACATTTGATGGAAGCGGCAAAATCATAATGTTTATCGATCCAGTCTATTCCTTCTACCTCGCTGTGGTTTTAATACAAACTCGCTTTCGTGGTTTTAATACAAACTCGCTTACGAGTATTCCACGCTAGGGTTTAATTCACTGAAAAGGAGTATTTAGGATGGTTTTTCATGAACCACTGCATGATTTATTGAGAAAACATGGCATCAATATTTCTGGAATCTCAGAAAAATGGCTGCCATCAGTGAACAGATCGAAAAAGTGGACGTTACCAAAAGCTTAAGCTGTTCCATGCGGAATGTTTGTAAGAGGCACAGGTCGCTAGTAGATTCAGCCGGCCCTAGGAATGTGAAGGATTAACGCTGGAGAAGAAGTGGGTCGCTAGTAGATACTTAGAGCACCTCTATCCATGAGTGGAGCAGCAGGGTCCGTAAGCACAGGGGTCGCGGTACTGATGTCACCCTGAAAAGCGTGATAGGTTTGTTGAAGCTTTGCTTGGACCGCTGCGGTTGCTGCTGCTTTTGCTACATTGCAAGAGACGTATCTGCGTCACTCTCATGTTCTCTGCTGCCCAAGATCTCCGCACACTCCTTGTCTTCATCACGCGGTATCTATTTACCGTGCCATGGTCAACCGTTTGGACAAATCAGCCCTTTTGGCGTTTCTGCTGGAGCCGTATGCTGAATGCTGAAGAGGGGATGTGGTTCTCGTCGGACTTCTTGAACTTGATCTGCACGGTAGGTGAGTGATGACGCAAGTGGTGCAGCTACGTCCTGCAGTTCCGTCGAAAGGGCTGGTTTGTTCACCTCAGGAATAAGCCGTGGAGAGAGGACGGACCTGCGAGAGAGCGCAGGTCCGTCCTCTCTCCAAGGCTTACTGCTGAGGTAAGCATCAAATTGAGGCGGCTCAAAGGACCGAGTTGAAGAAGTCTGTTGACTGTCGAGAAGCCCATCCTCTCCCAAACACTCAGCATACGGCATAAGCAGAAACGCCAAAGGGCTGGTTCACCAACCTCTGGTTGACCTTCAAGACAAGAGGTTTTCAATCCCGCTACGGACCCTTATTGTTTCCTCAGTGTCGGTAATCGCACCTCACGACCCACATTTGAGCATAACTGGAGTTAAACTATGCGACTTTTGTCATTGAAAAGAACTCATCAGTCAGTAGAAAACATAAGGAAAGTAAGAAATTTAAGATTAGCAATTTTTGTGAATGTTCATTGCCACGCAGTGAGTGCAGATATAATGATTTCGCTAAGCTAGGCACAGACCAGATTGATCGCTGCGACTAGATGCTTTTGAAGACGAACCTTCATCGAATCGTGAGGCTGTGATAACAGGCTGTAATAACAGGCACTAAAGAAATCGCGAGTGAACGGCGCAGAGCAAAAAAATTTCCTGGCATGAGATTACGGTGCGACAGGTACAGGTTATCATTTTCCTGCAGGATGGCAACATACAGCTTACAGTAACTGTATTTTTCATGCGGGACCACGACAATTGTTGTAGTTTCTCGCTACAATCAGTCCCAAAACAAGTCTGCATGGCTTTTTGTAGCTCACATTGTTTTCTCTGATCTGATTAATTATTGTAGAAGAGGAAGTATTGCTTGTTACGTTCGCGAATGGGCATCGAGAAAGAAGAAGTAAGTGTTTCTTCGCATCTCAAATGTTCTTAATTGATATGAGATGCTTGAAAGCTTTCCCTGTAATTATACCAGAACTACTGGTGACGGGACATGCACAAAAGTAGACGGAATTATCCACAAAACATTATAACTTGGTACCAAAATGCCTAGGGGACAAGGTCAACCGCCCGTTGCGCAAACATCAACGAGGGGGTCGTATTTGGCCAATAAAAGGTGAGGGAGTTGTGAGCTCAAGTACTAGTTATGAAATCTGAAGGTACCGAGGCATGGCAGAGTAGCAAGTAAGGACAAACTCTAACTTCCCTACAGCTACGAACTCAAACGATTGAATGGCGTATCTCAGAGCAGGAGATCTTACTCCTACTTAATAATCTAGCGAGCACAAGCTAACAGGTTCTTTCAGGGCTTTTAGGGCTTTCGGACCAAAGCAAAGGAATGGCTTTCGGTACGCTATGAAGCGCTGATCTTGTAGATCTCTGGTGTTTACCGTTCCTCAGTATTTCAGCTCCGAAGGCTGTTAAAGGCTTCTGAGCCTGGAAACATGCGTTTCAGCAAAATGGCATGGAAAAGCCCTATAGTCAAAAAATGGGATATTCGGACTATTTTCTAAGAGTGATGTTTGAAAAAATGTTTCAAAATTCGTTTGAAAGCCCTGAACCTTCAGTTTCTGAATAGCTTTGGAAGCCTGCAACAAGTAAATTAGGAAAGAAGTTATGAACGTTTGAATGATGAAAACTCGCCGTCGGAACCAAGAAGCTAATCCTATGTAAACATTTTATTAGCAACATGTCAGACACAAGCCCAGATTCACGTCAATTGAAGAAAGAAATTGTAGAGCATAAAACTATACACAGCAATTCGATACTGCGATAATTATTACCACGAACACTCAACCAACATTTCTCAACACTCAACCAAGAGATTCTATGAGGCACATTGTAAAGCTTATGCGTCTGTGCGTGAAAATATGTACATAAAACGAGAAGCAACGAGTTAGATACAGTAGCGGTCAAAAGTTTGAAAAACTTCATTATTTTTGATCTAGCGAAGCCAATAAACAACCAATTTGTCTCAAATACATATACAGTGTACAAAATTCTGAGCGAATTACGATGCACAATATTATTTCATCTTTCTCTATGAATCGATATAGTTGAAAAAAAACCGATTTTTTTTTGAAGAGTTGGCTGGTTAAAACTTCGGAAACTTCCTGTTTCCCTCGTTGAAATATGATTCCTTCTAATCGATGATTGCACGGTTTTGTTAATTTTAGTCCTATCAAAAAGTATTATTTAGAACGAGTCAACGTGGAATGAGATCTTACTTTTATTGCAGACGTTTCTCTACATCCTACAGTCCGAAGTACGGACAAAAGCTGTTTCTTACGGTTCAACCTCTACAAAGTTGCTATCATCGATATTTCCTAGGGTCATCAGGGTCGAGCAAACACAAAGAGAACGGCGCATCCAAAAAATGAGCGCTCGAAGAAATTGGAGTTTTTCTAAGACTTTGAAGACTGGTCTCCTTTTCTTGTATTCCAGCATCATCTACCAATAAACGGCATTTTCGGGTTATTCTCTCAGCCAGTCGCAAGCAGAAGTGCTGCTCTGCATCCGCTGGGACCTGGCAGTGTTGTGGAAGTTTCCCCAACAAGGAGCCATTGTTGGGCTTTCAGAGCAAGATGGTTCAACTGGCTTCCGTCCACAAGTAACGAACCTGGACCGAAGGCGAGAGGTACAAAATTGTGCTCAGTGATGAGTTAAATTTCTGCTTTCTTGAAATGATGTTGTTTATTTTTCAAAGTGATCTGTTAACTGGAACCTCAGTTCAGGTATCTGGTCTCGGCAGGCAAGAAATGGTGGAGCAGCGTCGTAGACGAGGTTTTGTGTGTCGATTCGGCAATTTTTCCCTTCTTAGTATCCAGCAAAATGGGGGCTGGCCCTAACCTATGGACAGCCTAAGCAGTGCAATGCTTCCATTTGATAGTCAGGACTAGCCAAAAAAAGTTTGGGTATTCCATCATGATAATGATCCAGAGAGGCCTACCTTCTCATTGTCGCCTTCCTAGACTTAGAAAAAATGCTGTGATGAAGGGAACAAGTGAAGATTTGAACCACAGCTGAGTTGTGCACCATAAAACAGAGTTGATGTATCGTTCCATCCACGTTTCAGCAACAATTCCACCGAACAATTTGATCATACTAACGAACTCTAGGATTACACTTACGATTCCGACATTTTCGATTTCTCATTTGAATTCAAGAGGGACTGCGCTGAATTCTCTTCGGAGTTGCAGAGCTTCCTAACCTTTGACTCGCCATTTTTGGAACAAAATATATTTTTCAAAACTGAGTTCTGGTTTTGGGAAATCCTGTGTCACATCGTATTCTGCACTTAATTTTGTATATAACTTGAGAATTCGAGGAATTTTCTTCGTTAATGGCTGCATTAAATCGAAAACAAAAATGTTTTCAAACTTTTGACCGCTACTATAGGTAGCAGCATTACCTACATATATCAGTAAGCTGTGTGGATGTAGGAGTTGCTGGGACTTTGAGCGCTATGTATTGGGATGCCCAGGAAGTTTTGCCATAATGAACGAAGTACTTTACGAAAGAGAAATTAAGACGTTTTTCAACCGTTTTTTGGCGCTTGAATTCTGCATGTCTCCGGAAGTTCTAGTAGCAAAGTACCTAAAAGCTTCGTGCAACCTTTTACAGCTTCAAAGTTCTCTCTGAATCAGGTCTTAAACCATTATTCCAGAAGTGCTATAAAGCCACTCTATTTGTGCCGTTGCAGCTAGCTTCTGTGCCGTATTCAAAAGTTAGGTCGTTTGGCAGGTCATTGTGTCTTATTTCTCCTCTGCAACTTCAGATATTTCGACTGTAGAGACTGCAACTGGAGTGAACTGGAGGTGGAAGACACTACTTCTGGTTCTACATTTGATGAACGGCTGCGGCATCACACATCTAGCCTGTTGAGAATATTAGCTTCGGAGTTGGAAATCCCACGCATATGGGCTGCTCTCTGCGCTTGCAATTTTCCTATTTCCGATATATACATCTGGCAGCTGATGGTGCCCTGTCGAATCGCCATTGTTTCTTATGATATCACTACTGTGAAACATTCCCAACTGTTCCGCCTTTACGCTCAGAGTTGCATCTTCTTCGCTGCTGCAAAATATAAAATTTCGTATATTGACGTGAGTGCACGGGGAGGTGCAGCCCTCATGACCTGCGAACGGCCTAAATAGTTCTTTATTCGGGTTGTTCAAGGATCACACATTTTTGAGAATGGGAGATCACACTCTTTTAGAAATCGCGTGATCTGATGCACGGCACTACATGTGATCCCTGTACAGTTTACCGTACCCACTGCACACTGAGAACATCGCTTATTAGTGCATTCCTTTCTTAGCTGTTCGTTTGCTATTCGATATAGGATCCCAGCTATGATCAACGATCGAGCTCACGTCTGTCAAAGCATTTCACACATGTCATCGCACTTGTTTGTGGCGGTGAATAAATTATTGGCTAAGAACTGACGACTTTTCTCGTTTGTGAGAAAAGATTTGATTACGGAGTTCAATAATGTTCGCATTACTTTACGGGGCTTGCTTCAGATGGGATTCGAATACTCCGGAGTTGATTGACGTGAATGGCTATCATTCCCAAACCACATCACTTCCAAGAAATTTAGTTGAAGGATTGTCGCTCCAGTGAGAACTTCTCACGACAGCGAGCAGGAGTGTCCGATCAGAGGGTGTGTGAAGGCGGAATATATACAGTGACCAGTAGCATTTATTGCAACGGACTCTTGCGATTCGGAACAATTCCTTCTCTTTTAGTATGTGGTCCAGTATCTCTGTGTAGTAGACATATTTCCAATTCTTTAGTGCCTATTTATCGTAAATCCCACTCCAGCCTGTTATGCGTAAATGCCCGCATTATCCACATCCATACACCCAG
Organism: Teladorsagia circumcincta; assembly: GCA_002352805.1. Lineage (NCBI taxonomy): Eukaryota > Metazoa > Nematoda > Chromadorea > Rhabditida > Trichostrongylidae > Teladorsagia > Teladorsagia circumcincta. Next base: position 279,124 of record KZ345026.1, read on the forward strand.
ACGCGACACCTTGCAAATGACTCCCACTAAGCTTTCCCTCGATTCAACATTATTTGCAAGCGTTTTAACGGATTCGAAAGATGTTTCTTGCTGCGGCTCAAGAAGAATAGGCTCAGAATTGGCTCGAGAAATTTCCCGATTTCACAAACAGGATATCTCGCATACAGTCCCAATACCGCCCTCGCAGTTTCAAAGTACTATCTAAGAAAGCTCTACTCTTCGAAATGGCAAATGTGAATGTGAAATGGTAAATGATGTCATGTGAATTTCGACTTTTTCAACAGCTTCTTCAATATTCTCGTCGAAGCTTCATTAGAGAAAGTGCTCGACACAACTTTGAAACTACCAGCTTGGTCCCCCGTCAACCGCCGGAACCTTGCTTTCCTCCGTTGCGCCTTCCGCTGTACTCCATTGCACTTGCGACACCAAAATCTCGTAGAAGAGATGCGTGCGCACAGAAAAAGATGTTTTATATAGTAGAGAACATCACGACAGTCATCATATGACATTAGGACGAAATCTCAGTGCTAACTGTAGCTCGGGTGAGTTAGGGATTGATTTTCCTTCTCTGCACTCCCCATCCTCCTCCCGCTCCTCCTCTGCTCCTTCACAACCCTCCAGCTGCTACGGCAGCATCATGTGGAATGAATGAGAGTGTCCTCAAGTAGGTGTTTATATAACCGTTGAGGTGATATCACAATCACGCCATTGCAAAACAGTGAGAGCTCAAGTCCTGCGAGCTACCCAGATCTGATAGCGCCTTGTTTATTCCATGAGTTTCCTTATCACTTCATTTTCATTTTGCGGACGGACATACATACATACATACATACATACTTACATACATACATACATACATACATACATACATACATACATACATACATACATACATACATACATACATACATACATACATACATACATACATACATACATACATACA
>KZ345026.1:327340-337635 GCA_002352805.1 Teladorsagia circumcincta
CTGACCATTTCATCACTCCTTTTTGGCATTCAGAGGGCCGCCAGGAAAAAAGCTACTGTTCCGCACCAAATAGCGCCAACAAGCCGAGCCAGCAGCGGTGCCTACTAAATTTCCCAACTAACGAGGAACGTCTTTAAGAAATGCCCAGCCTTCTCGAAACGGTTTCGCATGATAGCGGTAAATGGAAAACAGAACAGTAGCTTTTTTCCTGGCGGCCCTCTGAATGCCAAAAAGGAGTGATGAAATGGTCAGTGGTCTAGATCCTCGTAGCGACAAATTTCTTGCATATTCGACTGCCGCTTGCATGATGTCGCAAAATGGTACCCGCGGCTTGTGATGGATCTTATATTACAGTCAGGGCCATTAGTAACACATATGAGTAGGTTCCTACCATAAACTGATGCCGGAAAGATGTGTCGTTTGAGCTTTTGGATCTCCTTTTTCGGTCATCCAGAGGGCGCTTAGAAAATATGAACCACATCCTGAAATCTAGGCACGTACCCCTATATCATGCAGAAAACCGTTTGGAAAGAGCTGGGCATCTCTTGAAAGATGGCCCTGGTAAGTAGGCACCACCTACCTGACCTAGGTTACCGACAGCGTTTAAACGTTCAGCGATTCAAATGCACTGGTGCTCTAAGGGTATATGACGCCCCTTCCCACGACTACGGTACGGAAATCAAACCTCGGCTCGAGTTTCGATCAACCAAGTGAGAGGTTCATCCCCAGGGTTGAGAAACTGGTACCAGACTTATGGTCCCGATAAAAATACTGACTTCTATGGTTGGCCCAACCGGTCTAATCCCATTGAAATACCCCTACGATTTCAGTGGAAGTAGAATGCATGGAGCACCCTAAAAAGGGAATGATTACAATCAAATGTTTTGTTTCAATATTAGCAGAGTAAAATTCATTAATTTATATGCAGGCATACTGTAAAACCAAGTGTTTTGCAGGATGGAGAGATCAACAGAGAATTTTTCGCACCCGACTGTTTCCACTTCTCCCAGTGGGGTCATGCTTTGGTATCGACGTGGTTGTGGAAGAACATCATGGAACCTGTTGGAGCGAAAACCACTCTGGGTTCAGCAAGTGTACCAACATTGCCACTGGCTTGTCCTGATGCGGTACTAGTTTTTAAACCTATCTTTTCACTTCATATTTGATCGAAGAATGCATCTTTACAGGCTTGTCCATTCATTCGAACGAACGAAAACAGTAAGGATTGCAGTCAGTACATCACTCCAGCAGCACGAACTTGAAAACCTCCAATAGCTTAGCGATGTATAAATCATGCACTCATACCTCCAGTCCTCCACATAAATCGTTTTAAACAAAAAGTACTTAGCACGTGAACTCTATTTCGGAAAACGAGAAGAGCGTCGAGTGAAGACTACACACCACAAGTGACGACGGCCAAGAAAAAGAGAAGGAAGGGTCACGTTTTCCCCGGTCGTCGTCAATAGTGGTGTGTGGTCTGCATTCTTCTCGTTTTCCAAAATAGGGTAGAGTCAAAAAGTAAAGTATAATAATAATAATAAGGTAAACTTCTTCACAACTTCCAATCCCTTTCTTGTTTGATTTCTAGAGGTAGCACTCCCGAAGCCCAAATTTTCAACAGAAAAGCTTTTACAGGAGATTTGTATGTGTAGGACCTTTCGGAATAGTCCTATATCAGTTGAATAGGGGTGATTTCCGTGGTCAACTGTCCTCTGCGTCCTAGGACGAGGTGAACTTGATGGAGTAAAGTGAAAAAACCTGGGAATAAAAAATCCAATCAAGTTTTGTTTTCTTTTTCACAGCTATGGCTACTTTATCTCCCTCAAGTAGAGCCAGACAGAGCTCGTTATCGGGACCACGAACAAGGCTCTAAATCTCTCGTCTCCTGTTTAGAGGCGTGCGAACAGTCGCTAATTATCTTCATGAACAGCTCTGTATTACCCACGTAAAGAAATGTCTCAGTGCAGAGCCACGCAGCGTGCACGGAGAAGTCTGGGGGCTGTATCCACTTGGTTCCTTTTTAAAGCAACACCCCAGCAGAACTCATGTTGAGAAATCTATTTGGTTGGCGAGAAAGAGTAAAACACGAGTATCTTGGAGGTGCCGTTGTCGCGGCTCAAAAGTGCGCGACAATGGCACTATGGTCTTACAAAATCAGCGATTGGTCACTAATCGTAGCATTCGGACGAGATACCTCGCGCGCACCTCATGATACACAGCGCTTGTTCCGACTATTTTGAATACGCACTGATCAGTAAAGCCAAAGAGCAAGCAAGTCCGTACAGTTCGTCCTGCCCGCGCCCTTCGTTATTTCAGAGGAAATACTTGGTAATAGCTTCATCGACATTATTCCTTGCTCCTTTCTTCACCTTTGGTCAACTGGGCTCCCTATGGACCGCTGTGAACCACAAATTTGATCTGGGGTGTTGCTTTAAACAAGAAAGTAAGAGAAAACGGATTACGGCATGAAACACGAATTCCAGCATTATCGTGATGGCCGCAATTCCTGCAACAAATAGTGCAACTAATGGAAAATTCTCATAATACTAGTATTTGTTTCAAACTTCAGTTTTGCTCGGGAAACATGGTTAAACGAAGAAAGAAAATAATAAATGATTCATTCAGTGCGAACTCTGAAAACACTGAATTCAGAAAGAATTCACGCTCGACATGAAAGGCTATCACCGCAGTTGATGCAAAGATGAGATCTTTACTTGGAAACAAATTATAAATTAGAAAGAGCAACAAAAATGAAAGAGCATGCTTGATAATACATGAAAATGGTAGCAGCACATTTGATTATGAAATTTCTCAGGAATAAGTAAGCAATACCAGAATGAGGCACTTTTCAAGAGCAACATGCGTTCACAACAACTTCCAGATCTGAGAACAACTGCACCTTGATACCTCGGTCAGCGTTGTAGGCCCGATTGAATTGCAAGGCACTTAATTCCGCTGGGACTCAGCGGATCTACTCGACCGGAATCGTTCAGAGAACAAAACGATCTCTTCATTCGGTGAGCGATCCCTGCATCCGCTTGGTAACTCAGACGAACGCAATGAATCACTAGTGCTCCTATGCCCTGAAGATCAAGGTGAAGACGAGCAGATTCAGATTAATGGATTGGAAAACAAGGAAAAGTAGAGAAAAATTATACGCGTGTGCGACAGGTTCGTTAATTACACGCGAATCAAGATATTGACATTGTTAGCCAATTAAGAGCGAATCTAACCTGGACTTGAATGACCACTTATTTCGTCAAGAATCGATCTGGAATTGAAGTGTGAAGTGTTACAACCATAAAGCATAGGCAAATATTGCAGGCTCCCAGAGGACCATACCTGCAAGCATTGCTTTACGCAAAGGTCTACAAAACACAACTGGAAGTTATTACGGGACTCACAATGGCAAGCAAGGATCCGTTGCTGAACTTTGGTAGGAAAAATTGTATGGACGGATGTCCGTATAAAGGAGCTTCCACCAGACCGCTGAAAGCTCTTCGATTTTCATCAACGCAGGACCTGCCTTCAGCCTCTAAACCAAAAGCCTCAAAATGCACATCTTACCTTGGAATGAACCTTACTGTGGGTAACCAGTCCACAATGAACAAAGCCACGACAGGCGGATTTTCTAAAAGCACAAATTTATATAATGAAAGGCTTTAAAGGCAAAAGTCGGGCTCAATGTGGGGGATCATGGCGATTGGATCTGTAGGTAGAAGTGCGAAATGAAACGACAGTGGAGAAAAAACGCAAAGAAACCGTAGACAAGGCCGTAAACATAATCCCCTTCCCCATTAGCAGTGTAGGAAGCTGGGTTGGAAGAAAGGCACGTCGAAACGAGTTTCCGAACATGCCAGCCGTTTTATCGGTTGATAAGGCACTCAACCCAGCTGATTCCACACGTTATGCCAGCCACGCATCACTTCCGGAGGTGGGAGGAGCTGGGTTGGCCGGGCGGCCTTAGATTGATATCGAAGGCGCCTGAGGCTTGATCGCTCATTCCGCGGTAGGAGGTTGCTGCAGTGTGTGCAGCTACTCACATACGACCTCCTGGCATGGGAAATACCTCCGTAGAGAGTCTGAGCGCGACCTTTGCCTTTAAGAAAACTCAGAAATGTAAATGTGAGATCGCAAGCATGCTGGTTATGAGAAGTTGTTGACATTGCCACGCCTACCACACTTCCCAGACCAAATTTCCATCAGCGTCGCGAATTTTCTAGAAATTTATCGCCGCTGCTGAATTCGATCACAAATTTGTTTCCCAGTTGTCTTAGCAGTAGAACACGTATATGTAGTATTTTATCCATGCAGTGAGAGCGTTGGCGCTCACGCTATAGACGCTAGCATTCCCACATTTTGTTGAAAGTGACTGCGGCGCAATTTCTCATGCATCGACAGCAAGAGTTATATTCGTATTCGACAACTCATACCACCTCTAGTTTTCAGAAACTTTGGTCTGTGTTTTGCTCTTCTACAGTGACGCCTGCGAGGAGCGTCAGGTGCCTCAAATCAACAAACAACGACCCATGCTTACGGTGCTGGGAAAAAAATGACATATTCATGAAAATACCTTTGAAGCTGACTGCAAGTCTTTGTCCATCGGGGCTCAGCGTCATATTATGAATTTTTCCACCAATAGTAACAATTTCTCTAAATTAGCTCTACATGAAAGGAAGAAGTCAGGACAAATGGAATGCAGAAGAGAATATCATAAGAATCGTGGTAATGAAAAAATAAAACATCGACGAATGAAGCTGTAAATAGAGAAAAAACCTTTCGACAGCTCCATCGACCTCAAGCTCCGACGGGTCAAACTCCACCGGTGATACATCGAATATTGGAACGGCACAAGTGTCACCAGTCCACCGTCTAAATACAACAGTATGTATTACCTCATCGGTTCGACATAATGGCATGAAATATAATACACATAATGGTCCCAAATGGTCATCTACAAGGCGGAAACTCATTCTCAAAATAAAGAGAACCAACAACAACGAGCAAATAACCTTAGTAGTGTACTGGATGAAAGAATACACGAAATTATGAACGAAACTCTGGGCTACCAGTGAAGTAAGACTGCTGTTTTCGGTGGTGCGCCTTCCAACTCCGGGGGCTGGCCATTCTTTCAGAACTTCCATTTTAAAGCTAACAACTTCTCCAAAGCAAAAACCCGGATATAACTGTTCGAAAAAAAAACAAGAGCAACATAAAATATCATCGAAAGGTTGCATAATCCAAGAAAGTCGCTCAAAACGGAAAGCGCTCTTTTAAACCAATTTTCTCGTATTGTTACGTAAGTGCATGCAAAGTGTCAATGAATAGGATTGGGAGAAGACTTCATTTCTATTTTCCATGGAGGAGTGTCCCAAAAAATTTCGCCGAAAACGAGAATTGCAAAACTACATTAACAGCTTTCCCCGTTGAGCTCATCATAAGAACACCACTAATCACAACAGAAGACATACTAGTAGTGACGAGAAAGAGATAAAAAAAAGGAAAATTGCCACTTGGAAATTGGAAGCAGATAAATAAAACCTACGCTTCAGTGATTCCATCCTCATTCATTTCATTCTTTGCAACAAATGAAATTGCATAGATCTGATAGCTGTCCTCTGAAGAGAACACCAAAGAGTCTCCCGATGGCGACCAGACAGCGCTAACTGCTCGACCTGCCAGGCCACTCCACCGCTCTTCACGCCACGTGCTACGGTCGTAAACTCTAAAGTTAGACGGTTTGGTCTTCATGCACCGTGACAAGAAAAGTTTCGATGTGATCGAATACCTTATAATATTTCCTGTGTAAAGAACAGCCAGTCGCCGACCATCGTTTGTTGGTACAATTCTTGTGATATTACCACCAGTCCATGCACCGAAACAATCCACCTCACCAGTGGAAATGTCGACGATCTAAAAGCGCGACTAGAAAGCGGCAAGTTGCTCGATAGGAAGAACTGCTACCATTCACACTTACCATTATTTTGCTGCTATTGGGTGACACCGCCAATAAAACATTCGTTGTTGTACGATCCCAAACAATTTGACTGACAGGTACGGCTGGTAACTCAATAACTTGAGCACAACGGACAGATGGCCTGATAAAAAGTACAGGTGAAGCTGCGGTTTAGAAGCATGAAAAAGCTCTATGGCAATATATGGACAGTAGCATCGAACAGAACGAAATTAACATTAGCAAGTCTCTTGTTAAGCTGAATATCTTGTTTTAAGAAAGATGAACTTCGTGTTTGATTTTTGTCCAATTAAAGAGCCAGACGGCCGAATGGAGGAAGACTCTGCTCAACAAAACGTTTGTTTTCCACTCACATTTGCGTTCACTGCTTAAACTCGTTTAATACAAAAGCACTTACTTGATATTTGTAGCTTTCACACTAAGTCTCCAAATAAGAATTTTGTTGTTTGCAGCGACAGCAAGCACTCGTTGGTCGAACGGCCTAAGCAATGGAGAAAAGAACTACCACAAAAAGCGATAACTATATTGCAACAATTAACTAGGATATTGAGCACTGAAAGGGAGAGATTCTCGTCAAACGGATAACACATTTGAAAACAAAAAAACAACACCTATCTCGAAAATTGGAAAAGTACAATGCACTCATTGCACACTTTTTTCGCACAAGCATAGCATTCACTCCCCCGGTCTTCCCTCCCCACCTAGCTCGGGGGAGTAAAATGCCCTTATTAGACCCGCAGTCTATATTCTCAAATGTCATGAGTTGAGATAGGAGAACGGATATTAACTCCATAGCTCGGAACACTGTATGATTGATACTCCTTCGAAGAAGTTCCCTCACTGATTGAGAAAAGGGGACTATGTGTATCCTCTCCTTCCGAAACGTCACCCTCTTTTCCTGTTTCAGCACACCTTTGAAGTAACTACTCAGCACACTAACCATATAAATATGTAACTATGTGATAACTCACAACGGGATCTACTGTGAGTATTCTAAAAACTTACTCCCAAGCCATACATGCGACGTTATTCTGCAGAGGATGCTTCAACGTCAACGGAGTTTTTTGATTAGGACCGATGTTATAGACGCGGATGTAGTTGTTATTCTGACACAAAGCAAGACGCCGTCCTTCATCGTGCACAGCCACACACCGTAGCCAGTTATTTTTCCTGAAAATAGTGAACTGCTTTCCAACGAAATTCCAACAGCTGTGACAATCCTTCTGTGCGGGAAAAAAAATTTTCCAAACTTCTGGTCCAGAACGACCACATTTCGATCAAAAAAATGTTACGAATGAAGAATCATGCAGCAAAATGTTACCAATTCATAGTCGTACTGTACTGGTGTAGTAGCTCTTCAATGCGATCTTGCCCCATGGATGGAAGAACTCGAGCTGCTACGCTCGCAAGTCCGTTTCGTACTCGCAATACGCCTCTGCCTAAAATTAGCTGCATTTTGCTCTGGCGAGCTGTGAACAGTTATAACAAAAACCATGCCCTTACATCCTCAAATCTGAATCATCACTTTTCTATGGTAATTTACCTCACGAAAAGTCGCCATTCGACACGTAGACAGTATGGAGAATCGATGTTTGCCAGAGTGTCACAGAGATGGGGAAAACCAGAACATAAACCTTACTACCTTCATCAGTGTCAAACCTGAAGGTGAGAACCACATACCACCCCGCTCCACCCTCTTACCCCATTTTTTTGAAAACCTCCTTTCCAGTCCTTTCGTCCTTTACACACATGCCACCAGTGCGTCGAATCGGGAAATACAAGGTGGGACGCTCTAAAATCACGATCTAAATTGCCCCATCAGCTGCTGCCCGATAGTGGCCAGACACTTTTCTGCCGCAGTTTCGTCACGCGGGATTGACCCTAATGTCGTTTTTGAGTTAAGCTAAATACTCAAACAAAACTGAAACCACCTAACTTACCAAGTCTAGAAATCGGCCACAGCTTGCTGTCTTCAGTGATGTTTGCAACATGGTCGATGACACCGGTTATACCGTCCTTCTCCCTAAATGAAACTAAGAATTTGAGACGAACGATGCTATTACAGAAAAAAGCAAACGAAAATGTACCATCGATCCATAGCCTGCTTCAGACGGTCAGCTTCCCGAAATACGTATGTATCAGCAACATCACTTTTAGATATAGAATGTTGAAGACTATTAAGATGAGCTCTTTCCACAAAAGGGTATTCTGACATCTGCGAAAAACAATATATATATCACCTTCAAAATATGCCCGTTCTTAAACATCCAAATAGTCCCGCACAAGGGCTGTAGTTTACCTAACCAGGGAGGGGATTCAACTTCTCATGGAGTTTTGAATTAGAACCTAAATATATCGGTAAAGCTCCAGATGCTGAACAAAAATCTAGAAACAAAAACTGCCAAATGAACCTGCTCAGAAAGATGTGAGCAGTCGAAGTTGGCTGGAAGTAAAGCGTTACATATAAACCTGCTAGCATCCGGGTTTTCAGAGACGTTGTGGAGAAGCGGTAGAGCTCTCTCTTTCGCTAGGTCAGGAGTTTTCCTCCAGTTGGTCCAACTTTTATAGCACTACCACTAATCCACGGTGACTCTGAAAGCCGAAAGGCTAACGCAGTTCAAATGTAACGCTTTACTTCCAGCCAACTCTGACTGATCACAATTTCCTTGGTAGGTTCATTTTGCACTTTTAGTTTCCTTGGATTTTTATCGGTGTTTGAACCTTTATCGATATATCTAAGTCTTCATTCAAAGTTCCATGGGAAGTTGAATACCCTCTCGTAAGAGAGTAATACTTCATACAAAAGTTAAAATTCTGAAGCTCAAGAAGAATTCTTATTCCTTGAATGCCGAAACTACTCAGGCGCGGTATGATGCACTCAACTTTCGTATCGAGCTTTCAAACTCTCCCACAGCGAAATCCACGTCAGGGAACTATTGCAACGAAAAGCTTGACCACCTCGATTGGAACTACACCATGATTACCCAATGTAACTGAAGGATGACAACGTAGGTTGCTTTGAATGCGTGGTCTGGGCACACAATGCACAATGCAGAGAGTATGGGAAGGTCATCCAATACGATATATATGATCCATACCGTTCACAAGCACCGGTAAAAGATCACCACAAAGCCCTATAGAGCAGCTGTTCTCGGGATATTCCTGCACAAAATTGTCTTTATACTGAAAGAGGGCTGAGCATGGCATATCACTAAGGTGACAACAATTTTTGACAGGCTGACGGCATTCTCTGCACAAGAGGAAAGTTCTGCCCCAGTGCATATTTCAATTAATTACCAAGTGTAAAACACTTTCAAAGGCATGAGCGACATTCGCCATGAAATCCTGAAGCATCAAAGACGTACCGATTCACATTTTGCCAGTTTGCGAAACTCCTCATTGCTTCCAGTTAATAAACGGCCGTTATATTCTTGCAACACGTATGGTTTTCCTGTAGAGTTCAGTGGAGGAAACTCCAACAAAGACATTCTGAAAATTTTCTTCTTCATAACGTGACATGGAAATATTAACAACTGTAGCTATGTACAGATCGAGGGCACAAGGGCATCCCGACAGAAAAAAAGAACAAGTATAACCACTGCAACACAACAAACTTATTAAAATCAAATGAATATTCAAATAGTCGGAGTTGTGTGCATTCACAGACTTTCGGCGATCACCGTAATTTCAAGACTCCCTGAACGCTACATACGTACCTATGTATACTGCTACTGGATCAAATTTCTCCATACCCATTCAAACTTTCCATTCATCCTTTATCGGTTTATCGTTACCAATTCGTTTGAGGGAATAATAAATAGAACACAGAAATTCATATCATTTGGTACAGGAAACAGTTGGATAGGACAAATTGCACTCGGTGCCGTGTCGTTGTGGGGAAGTAAAATGCATGGCGCATCCTTTTTTCTCAAAACCTTCACTAAATAGGAGATATACTCTATTCCGGAAAACGAGAACAGCGTCAAGTGCAGACACGCACGACAAGGGACAACGGCCAAGAAAAACGTGACTCGCTTCCTTAGCCGCCGTCAGTTGTGGTGTGTGGTCTGCACTCGACGTTTTTCTCGACTTCCGAATAGAAAGTTAATTTGCAGAAAAATACCGTGTTGTCCACAAAACGTTCACCCCACGTGGGATTCGCGCCCGAATCGCTCGTTACCGGGCGAGTGTCTACCAGCTACTCTACCGGGGAACCATTGCACCTTAACTCAGCTTTTGATGGTACATTCACCATAGCTTAGAAGCACCCACACATCTAATAATGAGTGCGACTATTGAAAATATTTTTTGCATTCATGTT
>KZ345026.1:341767-354427 GCA_002352805.1 Teladorsagia circumcincta
ATATATTTATTTCTAACTTTAGATAGTCACAGTTGTATTCATGGGTATGTGTAACTTCAAGTTTTGAAACGTCCTGGAAGCGTTACCTGGGGCCGTGCGCTATCCTTCCTGAGGTAGAGGGGTGTAGAATTTTTTCGAGTCTTGGTTTCTGTAAATTAATTTGCTTGGTCTCAAGGGGATTCTAGTTGGAGTTGCGAACTATTTCGAGTGGGGTATTCGAACCCCTGCCTGGGTGCCTTGGGGAAGGATAGCATACAGCCCCCGGCGGCAACGAAAAAGACGTTGAGCGAGCAGGTGATGTTATCACGATGTTGAGAGGCATGCACGCTGTGATCCCAATAAATCTTAGTCTGCGAAAGCTATTGATCAGAATTTCGTCAACTGAAGGACACACTTCAGGCAAAAAAAAAAAACTCAAACGAGTCGCTGAGGCTCGTTGAAGATGCTCGAGTATATCCAAAAGTTTTGTCTCTACAACTAGTTTTCGTGTAGTTCTCCATCAACAGGGTAGTTGACGTCTTTGGTAGCAGCAGCATACTCCATCACAACATACAATTTCCTCCGATAACAGGAACAACATCATTATTTTCATCTAATGGCGACATGGGGAACATAAATACATCAGAGCTCTAGTTGCTTCTGTTCAAGTCTCCGAGATTAGTACATATAAAATTCAGTTTTTAAATTAAGGTTTGCCCATAACTCAGCATTCTTTTAATAACTTTCGTAACTCGAACTGCGGCGTAAAACAGCAGTTATCCAAGAAAAACAAGTCAAAAACAATAAAATTTGGTTTTTTTCCATTTTGTAATCTGAAATATAGCATGAACGAACTGTTTAGAGAAGATGCTTCGATTCGTAGGCTCCAAAGAAGGCGAGTGCGCGCACGTAAGCCATTTCAATTCTATATTAATCTCGGAGGCTTGAACAGAAGCAACTAAAACTGTATAATCATGTCGAGATTACCATAGAGTAGTTTCTAGAATGAACAATAAAGCGTTCGGATCTGAATAATCCCTTTTAGGTCGCGCCATGCATTCTACTCCTGTTCAGAATCGCAGTGGCACATTGGATGCAATTAGGTCGACATAGTAAAGTAAGATGGCCATTCTATGCATGGGTCGGTGTTCTTAATCTAACAAACGTTTCCAGAGAGTAAGCCGACACAGACTGATGGAATAGTTGGCTGTCGTGGGTTTGATTCCTAACCGGGTGCAGGTGAACGGCACCAAATCCCACTACACAATTTGCCCTCCATAGAGCACATTAACATAGAACAGAAAGCCTGTTATTGCGAGAAAGCTAACAAGCTGAAAAAAAAATATGGGCGGTGAAGAAGGTACAGATATATTTTGGCTCTTTCAAGAATGCTTGGATCTGAGCAAAATTTCGCCCGAGATTGAAGCCATGGATTGACCTAAAAAGTCCGATACTCAGAGTCTCTGCATACTGAGATTTCTACGGGATCAATCGCAGCCGAGAAAAGTGGAGGAAGAGCGTATTAGTATTCCTCCAATCTAGTAGTAAATAACACTCTTACATCTGAAAAATGATACGCCATGTTGAAAAGCTTTCTTTGATCAGCAACTGTTCTGTGTTCTCCTTTTTGCTCGATTGCTATGGCATTATCGAACGTGAAACGTGCCGCATCTAAGCAGGTTTTTTCTCCGACCCACTCTTCTCATAGTTTAGCAAAATCGATGCTCGTGGCGTTTGCGACCACCCACAAAAGTGACGCGAGTGGGAGGAGCTTCAGTGGGAGCTATCGTTTCACTTCACGTTATTCCACACGATCTATTGGACAATGGATGCTGCTGGTAAGCTATTAGAAAATATTTCTTCTGTTTCCCTCCGAAAATCGATTTCCACCCTTTCTAATCAAGTAAAATAAAATGTAAAAAATATTCTAATAGCTCAATTGGAATCCAATCACTGCGCACTGGAAAAGAGACTTTTTCCCAACTTCAGAATAAGCACGAATTTTGTCGAAGCACCAGGGCAAACAGCTGAGGGGAATCGATTTTGCCGAGGTGCTTTGTGCAGTCAATTGTTGTGAGGATATTTGACAGCACCTGCGGCCGGTGCAACATTTTGTGGGACCAGATCTGGCTTTTCGCTACACAAGACATCTGCTTGGATTCCACCTTAGGGAATCATAAGCTTGTTGACCTGGGTTAGTTTTCGGAGGAAAGCCTAGTCCATCCTGCTCGCAAACGGCCACCAAAAAACGTAATATAAATAATCAAGCAAATTGACTGTTAGATATGTGAATATAGCAATATTCACATAATTGTTCATAAAAGCCATACAAGCGGTCGCAAAATAGCGTCAATGGAGGGTTAGAGTCTTCGGAAATTCGAAATTTATATAGTTCTTAACTTGTAGATCATTAAAACTGCTCATTGTTCCTCCGAGAAATTCCCGATTGATGGTAGATTTTCCACCATTCTGAGGATATGGGTCTGAACTCAGGGCGGGGCTAATAAGAAACCCTTCCTAAGAGCCCAAACTTTCATTTCAGTTTATACTTCTTCTCTCTTCCTATGTGAAGAGAGTGCGTGACTTTACACGAAGACATCCCTCGATGGAGAAAATAATTCCTTCTTTTTCTTCTCCCTAGCGTTAATGCTGCGCAGTCGCAGGGTCCGCTGGAGGGGATAATTTCTGCGTAATTCGATTTTTTTATTTTCCATAATCCCATTGAAATTTGTTGAAGCTTCGGATAGACGTTTCAATAGAAATTTTAATTGGTCTTAATTGATGCATTAGTGCGACTTAAATGAGGCAGTCATTCAGACTTCAGTCCATTCTGGAATAACCCGGAAATCATTGAAGAATGCAGATCACTGTGATAGTCTCATCCCTCAGCAACCATGAAGCTGTTTTGTTAGCGAATTCAATTCGCTAGTTCGCAGTCTATAGAGAGTTCTTCTTGACGCCATAAATTTGCGTAGCCATTTCGATAATGATCAAAATCGTTCACTGGTTGGAGTTGCCTGTTCATTGATCGTTGCGATCGCATCACTTCGCATTCCTCGGGAATATTTGCCTCATTGTTTGTCTAATCACGAAAAACGGCCATCGTTAGACGAAAACTCGAATCGCGCGTGCAAACGATGAGGTTGTGTGGCTGAGAAGCGACTTTCATGAATTGTTTAAGACTTTCGATAAACTAATGAGAATGAGAATTACATAGAACTAGAGACGCCAGATCTATAGGTTATACATAGTTTTGGTCATAAGCTGTAAGCTAAGTTATAAGCGTTTAGTGCGATTATCATTAACAATGGTGATATTTTTACATCTACCTTTTGATTTATTTGGGTTTTAACTGATTGATTCACTTCTGATTACTTTGCTTTTCAATTCTGACTGGTTCATAGTTTATATCGTGGGATTTATGCGTTCTTCACTTCTACTGGAAGGATCGGTTTGGAAGATCCTGCTTGGAGTTTCTAGGTGAAATTTTCAAAGAATTAGGAGTTTTCCACCGTTCCTTATATTTGACTCCCTGGTAACTCCTCAGTATGACTCCCGAATTGGAGGCCAACCCCTTCATCTGCTTCTCGTACTCCCTCATTCTCCCCATAACTGCACGAAAACTTTATCCAAAGGTCTCTCTTCTCTCAGTAAAGGGGTTGTATTCTTCATTATATCAAATATATAATTTTCTTACATATATTATTTATTATATTTCTTACATATTTATTTATTATATCATATATTATTTTTCTTACATATATTTTTCGCAATGTATTGTTACTTTTTTGGAATTATGCATTTCTTGTGAAATCGTTACTATTTAGAAAATGTAATGCTACTTTTTTTTAGAATTTACTGAAATTTATCGAAAATCCAAAAAAAATCTTCTCAAAAAAGAACACCTGTACCTAAGCTACATTCCACGTTTCCCAAATATATTGTA
Source organism: Teladorsagia circumcincta (assembly GCA_002352805.1). Taxonomy (NCBI): domain Eukaryota; kingdom Metazoa; phylum Nematoda; class Chromadorea; order Rhabditida; family Trichostrongylidae; genus Teladorsagia; species Teladorsagia circumcincta. Next base: position 345,693 of record KZ345026.1, read on the forward strand.
CGGTGCCGTTTCCACATACTCATAATTTTTCCCCATGTCTCAGGAGCCAAGTTCGACCCCCTTGTCAAGTTCTTGAGGTTTGCCCACCCCCTGGGTTATCGTAACTGAAAAATCTACAGTTTTTTGAACTTGATTCGTGGACTGTCGCCTTGCAAAATGTCTCATTAGTCATCACTTGCAACTTTTTCTCTGTAAATTTATATCCCCACCATTGCTCTTCAACATATGACTAATTCGTATGTCCAGTCGCTGCCGTTTCATTATCATTTGAGTTTTTTGAATATTTGATATTGGGATTCGTAGAGAGTTTGAGCGGAGGGCTACGCCAGTCTAGATAAGCAACTGTAAATAGAGCCTGTTTTTCTTCTTTTAACAACTTCTGATACGTCGTAGTACCGTATCCCACATAGGGTGGCCGACTGCCCCTAGGAGGCCCATAACGCGGCGAGAGAAAACCAGACGCGGCAAAGGACGAGTTGCAGCGCTTACTGTATGTAGCGGTTAGGCGTAAGGTTGAATAGAGTGTACCACACTACGTTTTATATCGCGCAGCACGCGCTGCGACTCGTCTTTTGCCGCGTCTGCTTCCTTTCCTTCGTCGCGCGGTGGGCATCTTGGGGGACACCCGACTGCGCTAGCTCGATCAGTTTATCCTCTTCGTATTGCGTTTAGATCAACCACGCTCCTTCCCAGTGCTCTTACTAAATGGCCTTGGAAGATGTCCATTACGACCCTAAAGGCACAATGCAGAGGTTGAATAGGTAAGATCACTACGCTCCAAACTGAATGTGGTTGAATTAATTAGTCAACCAGTTATGAAAAAAGCAAAAACTCGCCAAGAGCGCTTAAAATTACAGAGGACGCTGATTGTATGGGGCGGGGTTGCGCAACGGTTACGGGAGTCCGAGAGTCTCGTCGGCCAGCTGTTCTTCTGATACGGTAAAATGCGGTGAATATAGGCCAATCAATGAGGTTCTCGTGAGGGCGGAGCCCAGACCACGCCTATTCGATCAGCGCGCAAATGGTCTGAGATTTCCAGCGTTTTTCTCCTTGTTACTACAACAATTTTTTTACTACAAAATTTTTTTCGCACGCAACAACCTACATCTATACAATCGTGGAATTTACTCAATTTCTATGACCAAAACGTCTTTCCAGTAAAGGAAACTGGTATATTTCATACTTACTTCTTTACTTTTACGGCTCGTACTTCTTTCATCTACGAGCATCAAACCATTCGTTTCGTTTTTTCGCAATCGCCATTGATGGCTGTTGTAAAAGTCAGACGGCGATCTAGAGAATTGTTCAGCTGCACTCGCAACTGCTTATGTATTGACGAGTGCATCTCCCCATTTCACAGCAGGTCTCTCCCGTTCGACCGTGAAATCCTATACGAGCCCACACTACCGTTCTTCTTGACCACCTGTCATCTGCCCTCCTCATGGTATGGTCGGTCCTTCGTGGCTTGGCGTTTGTCAGTTACTCCACGGTATCGCGGAGACGCGGTATTCTGCATTCTAAGTCTGCGCTGTGGAGTCCGGCTCGATACTGAGTAGATCGATTCAACCCCAAAGGCATTGCTCAAGCGCTCTGTGAGCTACAGTCAAGGTCCTTGACGTGGAGGCGCTGCTCACCCATGTCTCAGCAGCGTAACAGAGCGCAGGCAGTACTGTGGAATCAATCAAAGGCGCGCGAAGTTCTGCATCAGGCAGATGGTTGGTAACTCCTTTCAGAGGACACAAGGCTGCCCACGCTGCTCTTTGTCGTCTTCTTAACTCTTGCTTTATATCGTTGTCCGTGCTGACTTAGCGCCCGAGATTACGTAGGAAGTGGCTTCTTTTACAGGTGTGCCATCGATCCTGATTCCACCTTCATCAGACCAAGCGTTCTTCATGAACTGTGTCTTGTTTAGTTGGCCCACAACATCACCTTAATCTTTATCCTGTTTGGTCTATATTCTTTGACGCAAACTGAAAAAAAACCTAACCAATCTTTGTACTGGGACTGTCTGGTATAGATATTAATTGTGCAATGACCTTTCTAAAGAATGTGCTGTGTATGCGAAGGACATTCCCGATAAAAGAAAGACAAAGCACCACCCGATTAGAACGGAGAGCAAAATGCAATCGTTCGTCTATCATGAATGAAGAACACTAAACGGAACGCATAGAGACCATATTTACTCGTTTCCTGACTAGCTGATTTATGTAATTATATTTATTTATTTTCTTATCCATGCGGAGAAGGGACGTGGTGCCCTCAAGAGCATCATTAGGATCACCTCTGTGGATTTCAATTGCAAATATGTAGGCAAAGGTGTAATGGCAAATATACAAACGCAATAAAAAGGGGGCATGGGAGCGACGCGCATCCGCGTCACAATGTCCCACATGGCCTGTAAAGTGTGACGCGCAACTACGTACGCTGTTATCGATGTGTTATATATAATATTTAGCATTTTTTCAGATCATGAATACATGCGCAAAGCCATCGAGGAGGCGTGCGTAGGAGTAGAGGCAGGTGATGGTGGTCCTTTCGGAGCAGTCGTGGTCAAGAATGGAAAAGTGGTCGCTACTGGCCATAACATGGCAAGTCTCCTTCTTTCTCATTGAACTTTTCGAACAAGTCCATTGAAAATAGGTACACATACATCCCTGATCATATGTCTTTATCATTTCCATCCTTTAGGGTAGATTAATTTTCATGGTATCTGCCCATCTGGGATAGATAAAAGGTCGAATAATGCACCGGTTGTCCCTTCGTAGATGAATTGATTATTATCCTTTTGTGCGACACGGCCTCAGATTGTTTTGTGATCCAACCAATTTCGGGCTAAATAAGCCTTCCATTTTGTGGTATGTCAGTTATAAAAGTATCGTACCCGTTTTGGAGGATAAAAGTGAGCTCAATGTGGCTCGAAGGGGGCCAGTCACCGCCGCGGCTCCGCGCATGCTCGCGCCCTCTCAGCGAGAGAGTGTGAACTTGAACATTCCAGCTTTTTAGCTTTTCACGCATGTCACGTGACTGTCCTGACTTCCACCCCCTAGACTGCCACACCCCCCCCCCGGCTCACGGATTTGCCGAAGGGCGCAAACATGCGCGGTGCCGTGGCGGCGACTGGCCCCTCCGAGCTACATTGCGCCTAAAAATGTAAAAACAGTAGTAAGATTCAAACAAAACTCAAAAATCGGCTGACCTCAAAAATCACTGATGGGGACATTCCATTTCACTTTCAAATTTCACCGCGATTATGTTTTAAATTAGATGCGTGGCGCAGCCCAGCAAGGATTGCTCAGAGAAAAAGGTTCACCGTTCCCCCAAGTGAGATTCAACTTATTTAGACAGATCCTTTCTCAAAGACCATTCCAAAATTCTGCCACAGCAATCCATATTCGTAGAAAGATGGCTTTCCTGGGAAACTGTTCTGGTCTGAAGCGAAATTCCCCTGTGTTACCTACAAATTCTTCATGTATGGAAGTTCATTAGCACAAATTTTAGTTGTGCGAGAGTTGTATCACTTGTCCTTGGACTTTTATCAGTGCCACCATTATTACGACGATCTTTTCTTATCGCGGTTCGTCGGAGAAAGGGAGCAGCGCTTTTAGCATGACAGTGACAATGTGAAATAAGTCGTGCTTATCACCACATAAGAATTTATAGGTGAACTTCCGGAACGCGCAAACTTCATCACCTGACATTTGAAGGCCGTGATAATCGTAGAAAATGGCCAAATAAAAAGATCTGTTCTATGCTCACTCATAAATTTCGGTCGTGGGAAGGGTTGTTATCATGGCAATCGTGGCTTTCTACTATTTCAGAAATTGCAAAAAAGAGACAACTGGAAAAAAGAAGAAAACAAATTTGTACTGCAGCGATTGGCACTTCCTACAAATGCGGTCATCTTTTGCCACCAAACCGACCCAATTCGGTGCTATCATCTGTTTTGCCTTGACGGCTTTTATTTCCTGCCTTATCTTTTATTATCGCGGTTTGCTAGAAACCTCCTTGGACTTTATGAAAATAAACTGTATGTGTGACAGATGAAGCTGAGGGACGACTAGGTACTAATAACGTAATAAACTTTCATTTTTTGGGTTAACGATGATCCTCAGCAGGACAAAGGTCAACCACATATTGCATGACGACGAGGTCCATTTCTCGAACGATTGAGGGGAATGGATCATGTTCGCTGAAATCGGAGGTGTTCTGAACTGTTTTACATTTTTTTCATTGATCAAGATATATTGATATCAACAATAGGGACTCATCCAGTAAGTGGGAAGGGCGCAACGGTTGCTGCCGCGACAGGAGTTCCACTTTTTGCAGAGTAGGAAACCGGGATTTGTGCTCCATTTCGTTCCCACTCTTACGCCCTTCCTGGAGAATTCTTCCCATGGGGAAAGTTGGGTGACTTTACGCGATATGAACAGTCGCATCACATGCTCCCTCACTGGATAAAATCCTGAATCTGTAAAAAAAAAAAGCGCTGTAGAGGCCAACCTTAGGTAGATCCCTCGAGAGCAACACTCATTAGTGCAAAGTCTTGATAGCCGGCTTCTTCCCGATCAAGCGCCGAATTTCGCTGCGTGATTTGCAAGATCTTTTAAAGGGTCCAAAATAGGACCGGAATGACTTACAGCGCTGTTTCAGATACTTTGAGCTTCTGCTCGTCCTCCAAACCTGAAACTGGTCCGCAGCCTTGATTTACAGCTTCCCGGTCTCCCAGTTCTGCTACGCTAGTCGTTAAGATTCCCAAAAGTCCCATATGCTAGAGAAAAATTCAGCAGACACTGAGCAGCAGTTCCAAAGCTTTTTCGCATTACTGGTATTCCTCAGTGCCAACATCGAATTCATCTGCGTCATCGCCGTGTTTCCCAGTTTTTGTGTTTCATCCCACGCCACAGCATTTGTTCCCACTTTTTGTCAAAGGAGCTATGAATCAGAGACTACAACGAAGTTGTTTTGCAGCGCCGTAATGTTTGTTAATCAAAAAACAAAGCGAAATAAACGATGGAGCATGGAAAAATCGTCTCTCTGTAAACATTTTCAGAGCTATGAAATTTCGCAATTTCACCGATTTGATATGAGCGATCATTTATGTGCCGACCATTGAGATCCATTTCTTATTCCATCCTTCATTACTTTTGACACAAACTCGTGGCCAAGAGGAAATCGCAAAATACACTGAAAAATTATGTGCGACAAATGCAAAAAAGAGACAAGTTGGACCCTTCAACCTCCATGCGTTTAGATTACCAAAGGCGGCTTAACCTGGCTCAATGTGCGAGATCCTTCATAGACCTACCTGTACCTATTCACCTACACTACCTGAGGACCCGGTAAAGACCCACCATTCGAGCGATGGATTCTTTGACAGCTTTTCAGTTCCCGAGTGGGTAATACAAGCGCATTCGTTCTGCCTAAGCAGGAAACGAACCCGTGACTTTCCGAAGTGGAAATTGAGAGGCAATCGACGGTTAGGTGATTTGCGTTGATCAATGGCAAGGATATCTTCACGACATGAAAATCCTACAGTATGCTGTAACTGGTGGACTTGTAGCAATTACGTGCGGCAGTGAAATCATGAACGTCATAAGCAAACATCTGACGAAGGCAATTGAAGTTAGAAAAGTCAAACATAACCGTTTTTATGGGGAAAGTACTGGAACAAATTGATTGCTGTAAAGATTAAAGTCTCTCGGAGTACTTTTCTGAGCACTTTTACTGAGGGTGGCAAACGTGGTATCTGCGCCTCTTCAATCCCATGGTTTTTCTCTTCTCCAACCAGCTCCACTAACAAGAGGGCCTTTCTGACGACCCGGCTTTTTTGAAACGAATGAAAACCGCTAAACAGCACTTCAATCTCGAGGGAATTTCACGTTGTTCTCGATATCAACTTCATCAGTACCCTTTGGTATGCACGTGGTCACTCCAAGGAAGTAAAACCGCGCATCCTATACGATTTTTTGACCCTTTTTTTAGTTTTTAGGGGGCCGCTCAGTGGAAATGAAACACAGTGTTGTAGTCCACCTGAGAGCCCCAACGGCATGCAGACAACCGTTTCGAAAAAGCTATACGTATAGGTCTTATTCCAAATGGGGAGAATAGATGCAACAAAGGAATATAAGATGAATCATTCGGCGTTCACCAATCCCCATTAGGTGCACCACTTACTGCACCTCGCAACAGAGTCGTCGAAGCAGTTGAATGCGATTTGGCCCATAGAATGAATTCAATAGATATCGATGCATAACTCGGTGATTTCATCATCTAGACGAGCCTGATAACAATTGACCGATCTTGGAGAAATAGAACGCTCAGTTGTTTGCTCGTACTCCGAGCCGGGAGTGCCCATGTGCCGGTGGACATGGTAAATGGTGCCTCTCACCACCATACCATTTCCACCCTGACCTTCGTAAGAAAGAAGAGGGTGAAGGATAAAGCGCCTGGCGTTAATCTACTCCGCTTTGGGATTTGCCACGCATTCTTCTTCCATTCAGAATCGTAATGGCGATTTGAATGCGATTTGGCCTATACAATGACTTGCGGGGTTGGTCGATGTAGTCGGCGTTTTGGCCCTCTCAAACATGTCTGATACCAATCAACACAGAAAAGCTCGGCTAGCTCAGAAGACACACTATACAGGATTTGATCACTAGACCGCGCGCGTGGTAAGCAGCCCTACTTTTCGCTACACCACTTCAGCCCTAAGTGCAAGTGATATCCTTGTCAAGAATTCTAGAAGTTTTCCATGGATACAACTGATGTTCAGGACCAGAAGGTGATACAAAATACAATGAAAATTGAATACGTATTTCAGGTGCTTGTGACGAACGATCCAACAATGCATGCCGAAGTGACGGCTATCCGAAACGCCTGCAAGGCACTCGGTAGGTCCTATAAACTTTTTTCTCCTCAAGCTTTCTTCAACGCCTTAGCAAACCAGAAGTTTACTCTGTATTGGCACCTATAAATGGTTCATCACAGCTCAGACAGAAGCTACCTGTTTGAAAATTGTGCTACTCATTTATATATGTCTGATTTTTCCAGGGACCTTCGATTTGTCCGGCTGCATTCTGTACACCTCGTGTTACCCCTGCCCGATGTGCATGGGAGCCTGTCTATGGGCCCGATTCGATGCCATCTACTACGGAGCATCGGCTGAACAGGCAAGTGCTTTACCAAAGAGAACTTCTGGGATAATTATTGTTTTTGATACAATCAATATTGAAGAAAACAGTCTATTACCTGTTCATATTTACTTAATTAGATTGAGCTCTACTTTGGAATTTCAATCAAGTATTTCAGGCGGCTGAAATCGGTTTTGATGACAAAGCATTCCACGATTTCCTGAAAAATCCAAAATCCGACGAGTCGAGGTATGTGGTTCCACGAAACAATGAACTTCTCCTTCGCTCAGATTTCATTGTTCTCGAAGAGAATTGTGGTATAATACTGAGGAAAGGCGCAATTTCTTCTTTCGCAGATCGGGCAGAAATTGATGTCGTCTATCTTTCTGTCAACAAAAACATTCTTTGCTAATCAAATCAGAAGATCGAATTAGAAATGGGAGATGGCTTGGAGGACGCAATGTTGCCTATAGACCAAATAGACAACAATTACCTATAACTCAGATTGATAGATACGGTAGCATACAACCCATACATACAAGGTTGCAGTGAAGGAAATGGTAGGAATTCTGAGGGAAAACTTTTTCCGAAGGCAGTTGATGCTATCACCTGTTGTTCCTCACTAACGCAACAGGTGGGGGGTCGGTGTCAGACTTAGCGAATCAGGGTATTCGCTGCAATTCGAGGGGTACGAGCAAAGCGTCATTGGTTGAACGGTGCAACAGCGATTCAGCCGCTGGCTCATCGCTCGCACCCCTCAAATTTCTGGCCGAACGCCCAACCTTCTTGTGAAAGTTTGGCCGGTAACTCATGGTGTAGGTCACTACACCATGAAAAATTGGTGTGATGGCACCCGTCGGCCACCGCAGTCTGTATTCGACATTTTCAGGAAATTGGAGCACCTTTCGGCCACCGATTGCCTGCGACCATTCAAGTTGTGGTCGACCAAAGTCGAAAAGGTTCAGTACTGACGCGTCGACAATAGGCTCGTTACCCTGTTATCCATTCCAAGCTCTAGCTTACTCCACTCTCTTCATATGTTTATGATAGAATACTTAATAAATGTTTATCTTTAGTATACATCAGATTCCTATGGCATCCATATTTCCATTGAGAATAAAGCATATCGCCTAGTATCGTTGTCACTTTGAAGCCTGGCGTTTAGCAAGAGGTCACCGCGCGACGTCGCGGGCACTTGTCCTTTGAATTTGCCAAACGCCAAACGGAGACGAGCAGTTCGCGGTGGATGTTACGTGTTGTGCACAACATCCGCTGAGGAATTACGATATGTAGGGGTGGCCAAAAAAAAGAGACACCTGCTTATGCCACACATCACCAAACTTTTCTTCCTCAAGGGTGCCGCTATTGATAGGAGCTTTACGGCATTATATTCCTTGGATGTCCCTTCATAAGCAGAAGCAGGTCCTCCTCCGCTGCCCTCACCGTCTTCGAAATATGACGTCATCTGTCGTCGCTGTCGAGCTTAAGGAGGACTTCCGTAATCGCTCCATTCCGAAGCAGCGACAGAATTTTTCCGATTAATTAGCTGGTGGGTATTTTCTCAGAAACTGTACCTCCAACAATGCAAGACTGCTTTCCGGCCAG
>KZ345026.1:365959-380275 GCA_002352805.1 Teladorsagia circumcincta
AACCGTATAAAGAAAATTCCCTACACAAAAATCCAATTAGGTGTGACTTACCGTTGCTTTTCGACTGGTACAATAGCTTGTCCTTCTTGACGAAGTTGTTGTAGGAAAACATCCTCGTCTCTAGTCTTTGCTCCAAGTTTCAAAGCCTATCAAAGTAGTCAAAGAAATCCAAGAAAGTAGGGTAAATGGGGTCCAACAAAAAGATTCAGAACGGGTTGAAATGCAACGGACCTTTCCTCCTCCAGCTCTTGACGCAGGAGCAGCTTGTCTGGGCGCAGCAGGCTCTTGCACGGCAGTTAACGGTGTCGATGACGACGATATTCCGGTGGCTGACGATGTGAAGTTTGTGCCTTGAACTATGAATTATCGTTATATGCACAATTTAGAATGAAAAGAACTCACCTGGCTTGAGACCCTTGCTGAGAGCCTCCTTCTGCATTCGTTTGAATTCTTTCGCCTTCTCGGCCATTGCTTGCTTGGCAGCTCGTTCTTGGGCCTATATTCATTGAAACAATGAGCGCAAATTTACAGTAGAAAGCAAGACCAATAGTAATCTTTCTAAGGCAAAACATACTTCTTTGATTTGAAGGAATACACGCTCTTCATGCGAGTCCATCTCTGTGAATGTACGAATCTGCGCCAAATTCACACTTTCTCTAAAAAGCAATAGTACCAATTTAGCACCACGAGACAGATTCTTCTAAAAGCAAGTGTTAATCTCATGTACCTATAGCCCAGTGTGACAACTTCGTCGAAAGCGAAGATCAAGTCAAAATCATGCGCTAAGATTTCCTTTTCGTCGTTCGATCGGCAATACTCAGGGATCTGAAGTCAAAAAAGGATGAATCTTGAACGTTTCTGCTTTACACATACTTAACCTTGACAACATCAAAAATGAATAAATATGAATGAAATTGAGAGTTCTGGTAGTTCTGGTTCTGGGACTGCCCAAAAATGATTTATCACCGCTGAGGCTTATTCATTTTTGAGTAAATGAGCAAAAAGACTGAGCACTTACCACTCGTGAAAAGAGTCTTAGGGTTTCAAGATCCTCCAAGATATTTGAAGTCTTCGTGGTAATAAGCACCATATAAAGGTTGTCCAAAGGATGATAGACATAGCGCACACTGTCTGTCTCGATAAATGTATGCTGTCGTTGAGCTAAAATATTTAGCGCAATTTTTCACATCAAACAAAACACTCCATAAAACAGTACCATCACCCATATTATATTTTGAGAAGCTGGGCTAAGATCTTTGACGGACCAAGAAAGTTTAAAAATAGAAATCTTGTCAAAACGTAGCAAGGGTCAAACTTTTTGAAAGTACTGCTTAGAGCCCAACCTATCAAAATAATTAGCAGTGCAGCGGACTCACAAGAAAAGTGAAACAGAAACCCGAAATGAAAAAAAAACGCAAGAAATGAAGACAATGAAAGAAGCTTGTTAACGAACAAAAAAGAAGCAGGAAAAATGGAGCACAAGTGGACAAGCAAATTATCGAACACATGACGGCAGCTAGTAAACGTAACAAAAAGATGGCAAAAACCTGTTTTTCCCACTAACCTGCTTTGTTTGAATCTGAAGTTAAGGTATATAAGGAAGTATACTGATCACTCAATAAATGTTCAATTTCTCCACCAAACTACGAATACACTACACAAGTATGATGGAAATGAGGTGTTTTCATAATTTGACTGGCTGGGTCGAGTCTTTATCTTCCTCAAACATGGCAAAAATCTAGAACTCTCTGCAACCCTCCAAACACCCAATCCCATACGACAAATTTGGATCTGTTCATTTAACGTAAAGCCCCCCTCGTACTCTGCCGCAAACGCGCGTCAAAGAACCAAAAGAGTTCAGTAGATCGCTTCATTGCTGCTTATTATTACAATTCCCTCCGAAAACTAGGCACTCACAAAGTGAGATTGCAAGAACAATGGTTATTTGCGCGATTCCCCTCAATCAGACTTCGAAACACCTGATTCTTCCACAATTATTTAGCACCCCTTACGCAATTCGGCGTTTACCACTTGTAAATGATCTAAGCTTGCATGTGATGCCAGTAATCCGTTACAATTTCTGACAACCTACTATTTTATTGAATTTACCAGATTCAAAAATACTGCTGTTGCTGAACCCATTTGCCCAAAGCACAAGGATATGCCATTGGAACCCATCAAACTGTCTAATTCTAAGCTTGAACAAAACGCAACATAGGTTTCTGATATCACTTATACTAGCTGTATAGGAGAAAGGATAGGATTGAAAGCAGAGCTCATGACTGGGGAAATGAACCGAAAGTGGGATAAAGGCGTACCTGAGTCCTTGTCATTGCCTATGAGTTTTGGAAATGCATCAAGCAAGCCCTCCATACGAGCCCGTGTCATGTCGGAGACGAAAACTCGTGTGACGAGTGCTGAAAATCCATGATATATGTACGAAAATGAAGGGTATAACTCATTTATTGGCACAAACCTTTCCCAGACTTCGACACAACACTTGCCGAGATCAACACCATTACGAATTAATTCAAGTGCAAATGTACCCTGCAGAGAAAGAACTTCATCGTAATATTGGAGACGTACTTACGCTATGTATTACCAACAAATAATAGCACAGGCACGGAGCAAAATAAACGAGAGCGTCCAGAAACAATTTCGGGCGCAATGTGGCTGCGGGGGGGGGGTGAGAGGAGAGCAGCCCATAACGTTGCATCAGACTCACGGAAGGACTCGGATTTAAACTAAGATGCATGGAGAAGAGGGATTCGAAGTGCGTAAGCATCCTCACATCCTTCGGGATTCGTCCCTCTCCATTAGACTAAGCTAATGGCCTTCCTACAGTCTGGCCCCCATAGACACATTGCACCCAGTTTCGTAAATAAGCGAGCCAGAGCAGTAGACTACCCTTGGTCTGAACATTTACAAAGCATGATATGAACTAGATTGTTAGAAGATAGCAGCACCCAGATTTCCAAAACGTGGTTCCAATTGTGTTCCAACGGAATTGGCAGCCGGCCAGCGCTACACGTCTCAAACCTATTCGTCGCGGGACCCCACCACTCCGATGCAAATTCTCCCTTTGGGTGCTATTTGCTGTGTATTCGGGGACATTCAAAATAGGTGTAAGCGAGAAGAGGGCTAAGGGCTTTATGTATATAGTATATTTACTGAGGGAAGGAAATATGGGGGAGTGGAAGGGGGTAAAAAAATCACTCTGCGCACGGCACACATCAGCAAACTTTTCATCGCACAGGGCGCCGCTGTTGATGAAAGCAAATGTTCCTTATGGTTTGATGCCTCCCTCTCCCGCCCCCCCCCCGTTAGCACAAAGACTCCTTCATTGGTCTCAACCGCCATCTGCTATCGCCGTAAGGTTCAAAAGGATGCTCATGTCCTTAGGGACGACGTTCAAAAACAGGGCATTTGAAATAGCTGATAGTGACACTAGTACATAGTCCAGGGAAGGGCGGAAATGCCAGAGAAATTGTGGATTGCTCACGTCCTCCCCAGAGTCCTTTCACGTTCCAAAACTTAGTTCCAAATTCTGCAAGTGGCTTACCCACTTCAATGTTCCCCCTAACGACATGAGCGCCTTCAAAAGCTCAAACCAACAGTCCCAGCAGGGTCGAAGTCGGAGTGGCGGATAAAGGTCCGTGTGATCGAGATCTCCACGGCTGCGGAGACATTCGTTTTGGGACCACAGGAACTATTTCAAGCCGATTCACAATGCAAATCATGATCGCGAACGAGTCTCCTCGGCTGGCAACAGGAGGTGCCACTTTTGTCCGCCACGCCCACTTCTGCTGGGACTGTTGCTTTAATCGCCCACCGTAATCGTTCTACATACCCTTCCCTTCGAACAGCGAGAAAGTGTCGGGTGCAGACCACATACCACAACTGACGTCGGCCGCGAAAAAGCCATGTTTTTCCTAAACTACGTAAATCTTAGCCGTCGTCTGATCCACATCCATCAGGGACCTCCTTACATTTTTAATATAGAGAGCTCCTTGAACACATTTGATACTTTTTCCAGCTACTGCTTTAGGTGTGCGCAAGACAAGTCGAGAAGCAGGCCCTCCCTCCCTGAATAATAAATCCGAACGCTCATCTTCAAATCGGTAGTAAAGGGCGGAAAGGGCCAAAAGGTCATTCTCCCTCCACCTTCGAATCGGAGCTCACCACACGCTGTTAAATTCGAACCAGAAGCTCTCAACAGTAAATTGAAGAACAGATTCCAATCAAAAAAAACTTCATAGTAATCATCTACGCGGACGAAATCAGAAGAAATGGCCACGGAAACACAGCGCACAGTTCGAGCTGGGAAATGCATCAACTGCCCCTTACTTACAAGGAACTTTCTGCACTGAAGGGTGTAAGCGAAAAGGCTTCCTACACAGTTTCACCCTCTTTTTATCCACATTGGAGCATTGCCTGGAAGAAATACACCAGTTATTCCCCATTATGCGTTACGATTTTGTGAGACAAGGAACCCTCGTCTCTCGCTCTTTAGGGAAATTCTGCTAACTCTTGTTTGAGTGTCAGCAATCTTTCTTGATATCTAAGCGAGCATCAGTGCGAAAGCGGTAGGTGAAGGTGGTGTAACGACAAGTGGACTAATCTCCACGCACAGGGTCGGGGGCTCAAATCTCATAACAAATGTCATCTGCGACAACCAAGCCTTTCATCCTTCCGGCGTCAGCCAGCAGGTGTGAAATATGTCTGAGATGATAAAAACACGGATTTGTTCATAGGCTGATCATCACAAATCGCCGTGTACGAACAATCGCATTCAAATTCCACTACCATTCTAAATGGACTTAGAATGCGTGGCGCACCTCGAAAGGGATCGATAAACACCAAAATTACTACACTTTATTGCAGAGGGTTCGGCTGACATCACTTTGAGAGCTGATATTCATTACTTTTCTTACACTCTATAGATAGCAGGAACCTAAAGGCAAAGGTCGCGCTCAGCCGCTCTACGGAGGTATTTTCCATGTCAGGAGGTCGTATGTGAGTAGCTGCACACATTGCAGCAACCTCTTAACGCGAAATGCGCCGTTAAGCCCCCAGCGACTTGCATTTCAACCCAAGGCCGCCCGGCCAACCCAGCACCGCCCACCTCCGGAAGTGATGCGTGGCTGGCATAACGTGTGAAATCAGCTGGGTTGAGTGCCGTATCAACCGATAGAACGGCTGGCATGTTGGGAAACTTGTTTGAACGTGCCTTTCTTCCAACCTGTTCCATTTCGCACTTCTACACACGTTTCCAATCGCCATGATCCCCACATTGAGCCCGACTTTTGCCTTTAATGTGTTGCGCCCACATTTTTACCACGACAGCACGTCATTACATACTAGACCAACGACTTTTTCTTGAGAAAGTCGAATGCGTGGCGCACCTTCAAGAGGCCTATAAACAAGAAACTTCAACCTTTACCCTTTCATCCACAGTGTGTTGAATCGGTTGTGGTGTGTCGGTTATCTCTACGATGCGACTATAAACGAAGGTTTAAATAATACATGATTCAGTCAGCTTCCTCACCATCTTGTTTAGGAGAAAAACAAAAGCTGTTCCGTATTTGTTTACGGAAAATACGAGATTGATTTTTTTTCTCGAACTGGAAGACTAGTCTTTTTCTTGCCGACGAGCTATAGCTTCACGATAGGATTGGAGCATTCCTTTTAGGCTCTTCGCTACCCCTCACTCCTACCGTTATGTAAAAGCTCTTTTCTCTGCCTACTCAAAAGTCGCTTCAAAAGAAATGAAAACCGAGGAAATCTCGGTGCATTTTTAGCTGTCGTTATTCCTTCCTGGTGTAGTGAGAAATCCTTTTCGTGAAGGTACATAAGTTAACCCCAGAGCCACTAGCCCTAGGGTCGTCCATGAGTTGAGCAGCTCGTTACACTGCTAAGAGTACATAATTGGTCATGCAAACAGAAGACAATCAATTGCGGATTCGGATTCACGTTCTTTTTTGTATTACAAAATAGAGTCAGGCTCCACAAACTCAGGACAGTTCTCAAGCTAGGATGAAGCATGTCACGGCTCCAAATTTAACACGATTCATATGTAGAATGTCCCTTCCAACTCGACTGCACCTTTCTTGTCAAAGGATTGCAATGGTTCAGCGATTCTGCGGGACTCATCCTAAGTACTATTTTCATTTTAACTGCACACCTTGTTAAAGAAGACCAATGTTTTTTCTTCGGACTTTCCAAGAAACTTTTTCAAATCAACAGATTTATTCTATCCAGAGAGATCATTCACTACCATTTTGGAGTTTTCGGTTGTGCCGAGGAGTTGTGGTCTTCGGTTGTGCCAAGGTAGCTATTCCTTCAGCGTCTAGTCGATACAGTAACCAACCCTCCTTCTTCGTGAGATTCTCGCACGGCAATGTCTCATAGAAAGCGATTGCATTAGAATTCCAATCGAGCACATTCCACTGAAGTCTAAATGTGGAACTCTAAATTTCTAATGTTCTTCAAAACAAACAAGCGGCTCTGATTTTCTTTTTTTTTACCAGTGGACGATTTTTGCACACCATTTTCGCACACAGTAGCGATCAAAAGTCATTAGGTAACCGAGACTCTATTTTGTGCAATGTTTTTCCTCACCTAACCAACACTCTTTATATATTACAATGTCGTGTCGGTTAGTCATTTCGAATCCTCGAGTTCTGATTCAAGAAATTTTGAAATTCATGTTCAGTTGATTTTTTGATTTTTCATAGAACAAAAATATGAACAAGGAGCTACTCCGGTGGAAACTTTTGACCATAGCTGTGTGTCTACCAGGATCAGCCGCGACGTTGCGAAAATTTTCGAAAACCTCGCCCTCCCCTCCCCGAGGTCTCGATAGGACCACCTACCGTCCCATCCAACACCATCACCACCACTTCATTATTTCTGAAGTTTTGACCAAAAATTGAAAGAGACAGTCAGAAACGACCCCATCTCCCCTTCCAACACAACACGACCATACAACATCCTTCTAAGAAACCACCTCTGAGAATCACAAATACGTCCCATATCCACCATTAACACATAAAATCAAGATATGGCCCCGTCCCTCCGAAAAATTCAAATCGATGATGAATTGCCCAAAGACGGTTGACCCTAGTTTCCAGCATTTTACTGCGGGTCAAAAAGCGTCCAAAGGAGATCCACACACACTGTTGAGGTATCGGGGCAGGGTCAACCGTCCGTTGGACGAAGTCCAACGAGGGGGGTCGTATTTGACCAACCGAAGGGGGGGGGGTCGTATACATAAAGGACAACGTTGCAATAGGTAGCTGAGAGGCAGAATATCCAAGTTCTTCTCCAACTATTAACCACAAAGGAGTGCATGGCGCAGCCCAGAGTAGAGGCGTCCACTACAGAGAAGTCCATATTTAAGTGTTAACGGGCACAAATATGCTCTCGATGAAAACCAATGCCTTCAAAGTAGACTCAAGTTAGTAAAAGAGTGACCACTTGGGTAGATCGGCTGCTAAAGGCTTACAAGAAAAGTGTGGGGAAAAATATTTGTCTATCGGAGACTCCTGAAGTGTTCAGTATCTAATATGAAGCACAAAGCTAGTGCGATGTCTTGCTATCATTATTGCCCATAAGATTGAATTTGAAGGCAGCTGTGAGTGTTCAAGTGTTGAAAACTCGTGTTTTCAGGAGGGTAGCTCCGAAAATGAATGAAAAAAAAACGGTCCAACGGGGCGATTTTTCGAACGGGTCATTTTGGAGAAGAGACAAAGTATCCATTCGGAAGCGCTATCCTTCTAGTTTCTTCCAGGGAGACAAGATTCGCAAAAAGTTAAATCTGAAAAAGGTTATAACATTTCAAAGCCAAAAAACCAGCGCTCCGCGGAAAATCGGTCCGCGATTTCCTCAAATCGGTCCAACGGGGCGATTTTTTGACTCCATCAATTTTGGAGGAAGCTAAAGTATTCGTTAGAAAGCTCGATCCTTCTAGTTTAACCCAGGGGGACAATGATCGCTAAAGACTCATTCTGAAGAAAGTTATAATAATTTAAAGTCAAAAAACTCGGTTCTGGAGAAAAAACGGTCCAACGGGGCGATTTTTTAAAGAAAAGCGACCTTGCAAAAGTTGAGGTACTTTTCAGAAAGGGAACAATCTGGGCTTTCAGAATTTCTATACCGCTTCTCTCACTTTTATGTTTGAAGAAAATTACAACTTTCAAACTAAGAAGTGCGCATTTCTGTGAATTTTTGTTTTTCTATCCCATAAGTAACCCAGTTTTGAAGACACTGCACAAAAGTGGTAGTTTCCTGAAACTAGCGATCTCGTGGATAGGAATCTCCTCAGTGTCCTGAAAAATATTGAGGGTGAATAGAAAAACGCTTGATTGAGAATTAGTAGTCCGCCTCGATCTATCCGGCGCTGGGGAGAGGGGAAGATTGTGCGCGCCAATGCGAACTTGTTGCTACCGCGCTCAATTTGGGCCTTGTGACATCTAATCCTTTTGCTTGTCTGGGTCTCCTTCACGAGGTTAGACACCAGACGACAAAGGCGCCACGCCCATTCACGTGATTGGTGTATGGCAGTGAACGCTGCGATTCGAATTATGTTCTCGCGCACACGTTTCAACGTGTGAATATGTATCGATGAGGGGTTCATTGGAACGGGTGGGAAAAGCAGATTAAGGTATCCAGTTCAAGCGAACAAAGAAGAAACCTAGCGATTCGGCCCATCACTCACCAGAGCATCGAACTAAGCTAACGCAGGACCCGTCCTATAATCAGCGGCTGAACAACACCTCTGAGGGGTGCTTTGAACGATTCCTTCACTGTCTCTACTGAGAACTTCTCCCTCAACCCACCCATTCCCATGATTCATGGCAAATTCGCTCCCTCCAGGAATATCTGTTCTCCACCTCTGATTCAATCCTTCGCGATTTGGGGGGAGTCCGCTGCGGAACCCACCTGCGACTGCTCCTTTGAATGACTAACGCGGGTACCCGCACTCCGCTAGGATTGAATCAGAGGTGGAGGACAATCCCCTGCGAGTAGGATGACATACCAGCGAGGAAGTTGATCGTGGCGGAATCCTGGCCCTTTGCCAATCGCGTGAACTCCGCGATTGCACAGTCAGACGTGGAGAGACGAGACAGCTGGAGGACACGCCCCCAAAACGAAGTTCTCGCCACACCAAAAGGATTAGATGTCATACAACCCTCAATTTGGTGTAGCGCTCGATATAGTTGTATGCAAAGATACACAATTACCAAGTGTAAGTGCATGACAAGTGTTTGGGGGGGGGGCGTACCGAGACTCGCTTAAAGGGGGGTCGTAAGTTTTTCGAAATCGGTCCAACGTGACGGTTGACCCTGTATCGGGGAGTTATCATAACAGGTAGTTGCTCAATAATAATGTGCTTTTAATCTCCAGTGAGAATCATTTTAAAAATGACTTACCGCTCCACATGCAATTCCTTGGCTAGCACTCCCAATTCTCTCCATAGCAACCGACCGTATCCTTGCCGGCGAAATTGTGGTCGTACGTACAGGTCCTCCATGTGGATATATTGTCCATCCCATGTAGAATATGCGTAGTAGAAGAGAAGCATTGCAGCTGGTTCATCACCCTCATACAGCACAAAGCCGTCAACGGACTTCTTCTCGAGATCGGTAGCGAGTCGCACTTCATCTATCTGAATTAGACATCGGTCCGCACAGAATATTCAGAAAAAATCCGTATTGATTAACCTTCTCTTCGAGAGTATACTGTTTGGGGCATTTATCGCTGCCATGTTGAAATCTCGTGAGAATGACAGAATAGAAAGAAACAGTCGAGGTACGTCAGGAGATCCACGTTGCGACACCGCGCACCAACTAGGCAACCGTGCCCGCATATGCATGATGACCCATCTTCACTGTGTCCAAGACCTTCTGTGACAACAAGCATCAAAAAAGGTGAGAAGATACTTCAGTTGGATTAGTTGCATAATAACAATGGACACCTTGATCCCAAGTGGGTGAACTGCGGAGCTGATTAGCGATCATCAACGGAGGCGAAAAGGAGCAAAGTGCAGCCAGGTAGAGCAGTTCAACATACAGGGAAAATAGGTAGGTTGATCAACCCAGGTGCGTAGTGCTACGGGCTCGTAGTAGGATCATCTCAGAGCACTAACTCGAAGAACTTTGCCTTTAATGGGTCTTGTTGTGATCTCTCATGCATTACATTCATTGCTTTGAAGGGGGATTCCACGATAAGGTCAGAGGTTGAATAAATGGGAAATACCAAGTCGAAAGGAAGACGAATCCTTAAAGGATGCGGAACGATGTGCATTTCGCAGCAAAGTGTATATTCCCAGCGGCCTAGCAGAGCCATACCCGTCTCTCTTGCGCAGCGGCACCGCCATCCTCTCGCCGTCTGGCTCTAGCGGTTTGGCAAAGAGAGCGTTAGCGTCGAAGAGGGCAACATCGATGAGAGTCGCCCAATGAAAATCAACGGGCAAGGAAGATGTCCCATATCTCGGATCCTCTGCCGTTTCTCAGGATTTTTCCTACATCCCTGCACCACTTACCATCTCATTTCTGAATTCTAGTGGATTAGATATATCACTATAGCAGACTCAGCCGATGCTTAAGACAAAATGAGTTTGATTTGTCGCTTTTCAGAGAAATTTCGTTCCAGAGATCAATACCAGATCCATATGTTATTATCCCTACCTTGACAGCTTCGGGCATTTTTTCAAACTCGGCCAGCTCTCTGATCATACTCATCAGAATTGGCGCATCGGCCGGAGTTGCACGATTTACTCGTACCGCCATCCTAAATGCGAACAGATAATAAAGTGATGAAAGGTAGAACTTCGACAATTAATCAAATTTGGTATGAGCTACACACTCTGTGTATTTCATTAAAAGGCACGGGTTGCGTCCAGGAGATGCAAAGAGGTCTGTCAGTGAGGAAATAAGCAGAAGGGACCACAGAAAAGATGGAATAAAGTGCCTCTATTTCTCACGATCGACTGTGATGAGGCGAAGAGATAAGGCTGCTAGGGGAGGGGATGCAGAAAGAGTACGTGGTCCGAGAGAGCGCAGACACCTCGCATGTTGTTAGCGAGTAAAAACGGCAACGATCCCACCGGCCAAGGCAAGGCCTTGGCACTCTTGTAGAGCAGTTTGATGTGCTTTATTACCAAGTTTCCTTTGGCTACACTGCTACCTCACTCAGAGATAGATTTGGTCTAATGGTAAGAAGCTAATCGAGATACCTGCCTCTAGTAGGACCGTGCCTACACAACTACCTCAGAAGTAGTCAGAGTTTGTCCCGGACGGGCCTGTGTTTACTTCAAAGGATGGAAGACGGACAGTTTGAGATTTAACCCCTCCCCCCTCCCCTCCCCTCTCACCCCAGAAATGTGCGCGTGGTGAAGGCGCCTATACCATTACACCACTCTTGCACAACCATTGCGATATCTCTAATCTCTGATCCAACTTTCATATCACTGCATTGTAACATAGAGCAAAAGCTGATCACATCAGTTGAAAGAGAAGCGAAGAAAAAACTGTTCACAGTAAAAATAATAGCCGAAGCGGTAGAAAAAAGATCCAACAATAAAATATAACCGAAGCAAAGTTGACTGCATTCGCTTTTCACCTGCAGAGTTGTCTGCGTACTCATAAAAATCGTCACCAGAAGCTTTCAAAGATAACGGAATTATTTGTCGATAACACCATAGCGTGATGGTTCAGAGATGAGCATACATCAAGGGATTCTCAATAGGATCGAGTGTAATTTGTCCTGGAGGAGTGGGGGGACACAAGTAAGGCGAACGTAGTGGGTAGGCTCGCCACAGCATTTTTAGAAGAGTGGCAGGGAATTCTCGAAGACTTATGGATAGAAAATTAATGAAATTCGGAATTTTTGGGTAGTTTGTGGATTTTATTACTATTTCCATTTCAACTGGTACGGCATTTTATATTTTTTTATTATATTATATTTATATTTATATTTTTTTATTTTTTATTCTTTATTTTTCATAATTACGGATAAGACGGCAGAGACACTGTTTTCAAATAGTTTGCGGGTGATGGCACCATTAGTTGTGCTTTTTGAAATCCAAGTCAACGCATTACTACACTTCAATGGTTGAAAAGAAGAATGTTGAAAATTTAATGAAGTGAATGCAGAAATCGTGAAAGAAAATCTAATAAATCATCGTCGCCTTTTTAGGTCTTAACACCGTCGGCATCATTTCTTGTATGGCATGTGCGATTAAAGGCAAGGATCAGGATCAAACTGATGTGGTGTCCTACTCAAATATGAATGTGCGGATGCAGAGCGGACTGCAAGTGAAGAAAATGGAAGTAAAATCGTCAAAAACACAGAAAACACGAATTTTCGCTCTCGCTGTGAAGTCAGAGAGGCAAGCAGGGAGATGAGAGATAAAGTGAGTCGGGGAGAGGGTAAGGAAGTCTGAGTAGAGAGAGCATAGACGATCATTGTTGCAACGCAGTAAGATATTAAATGGTGGGCGGAACCTAGCACTCTTTGTTGGGACTTGATCAAAGTCATTAGCGCCTGGTGTCCTGATGATACGTTTTGATGTGCGAAGGTGGCATGGCCTCTGCAGTGGCACATCATCTAGCCACGAAATAACTACCTCAGCGAGGCTGAATCCAGACTTAGGCTTCGAGAGAAGCACGAGTACTGCAGAATTTCAGGATGTGCTGCCGCTAATGACATTCTAAATAATGGGCTCAACAGCTTTGTTGCTGTGGCGTTCTCCGGGGTGCCCTACAAAAGTAGACAGAGCTCGGTGAGCAGGAGAAAATTTGTATCGACAGTCTAAGCCGTCGAGGCCACATCCATACTTCACGACTTTGAAAATTAGAGATTAGACGGCAATGAAAAGGATATGTATTGATAGATTAGTGTTTCACCTTAATACTAATGGTGTGGAACAATCCGCTAGCCCTATTCAAGAACATGAGAAGTGTGACAGTACAAAAAACTCACCTCGCTAAAAGGGAGCTGAATGGCTTCGAAGAGGGGATGGTTGCAAATCGGCTCCAATGCCCTCGGCCGGTTCGCAACCACGCCCACTTCAGACACGTTTAGCTCCCTTCTAGCAGCTTTCGAATGTGAGTTTTTTTGTTACACTTTTCGTGTTCTTGACTAGGGCTAGCGCATCCTTCCACACCATTAGTGGAGAAGGTGAAAATCTTGTTGGGACTATTGCTAAATAGTTAATAGGCAAACTAGAACACTGAGTTGTATCGTCATGGCACAAACATCAAGATGCCTTCTATCATCCTACATCCTACACAGGCACCTTTGGACCCTAGATGGCACGAGATACGGCATGATATTTGTTTGGTAAATTATATCGCATTTGGGTGAAAAAAAAACTCTCCCACCCCTTCTTGTTCAACTGGTACGAGACTTTTATTGAAGCGGAAAAGCGGCACGCTATTTCCACACCTCAGCCTCAGGGGAAAAGCTTGTACCGAAGCGCGCAAGGCCCAAAATCCTTCGCTGTTCACCCGGCGAAAACTCCGCCCAACAAGAATGAGGCGCACATACGACAGTGAAACTGATCACAAAATGAATTCCCACTCCTTGAAAATGCCCAAAATCTGAAAAAAAAAAACACTGGCAAATGCCTTCAATCCTACCGTCCAATGGAACCCCTCTTCCGAACAGATCAAATGCGACCCCTCTGAAGCATATTTGACAACAAAACTCGAGCCAAACCACGATACGAGACGTGGCACGGGAACATCCACTACCGCGCGCTTTCAACTTTCTGGCTTTACTCGAAATTCAGGTTTTCTAATAATTTGTTTACAAACCAAATCATCCTGGCTTCTATTTGGCGCTCTGGGAACTTCCCTTGAAAATACAGAACCACTCGTACTTACAGCTTAACTATAAACGTCCGGTATAACGACAGTAGGTACTTCACTGCTGTTCCTCTGTAAAAAAGCGTACTACACAATATTGGCATATTTATTAATTTGGCCACTGAATCAAATATGTTGGATAAAAATCAGGGGCAAATTGAAAAAGAACCCGCTTTCAACGGACTGAATTGATAACATTGAATAAAGAATATGAACATCTAAATACATATCACTTTCAGAGGTAATCAATAGCTAACGAGGAAAACCATATAAGAACGACAACGAGCTAAGGCTTCAACGAAAGGCTGAAGGGCAATTATTGCTAAAGTTCTATAAAGTAAACATTTCCAACGTAACTACTTAACACCGCTGGAGATAAGAGATAAACTTCAACAAACGATTTCTGCTAGTTCTGTGAACAGTTTACAACCTCGTTAGCTAT
>KZ345026.1:435155-453444 GCA_002352805.1 Teladorsagia circumcincta
AAGTTGGCTCCTCGCGGGGGTGTTGCTTTAATATAACATACCACGCTGGTGGCATGGGCGGAGTTTGCGCCGCGACCATCCCATCAGCGTCATTCTTATTGAACTGCGGCATTTCCACTGGATGGCCTTGCCTCCTTATCGTGCTTTACCGTATCGAAAGCAAAGCCTAATCAGTGAGAGAAAAGGATTGCTTCTAGTTTAGCTTCTAGTCCTTCTACGCAAGCCTCGCTTATACGATCCAAACGCAAGATGAATTCAAGCTTCCTTTTGCTCTTTTCCAATACTGCTGGGCGAACTAGCACATCGACACTAACTTCGCGCTTAATAACCCACAACTGTTCAGTAGCGGCATCTGTCTTCGAATTGGTAAGAACAAGGAAGTAGTTTAGTTTCCATTTCGTATGTAGCTGTACTTAATCGATTCTAGCAACCCTCTTATCAACACTTTAGGGCAAGTTATTTGCCTAAAGTAAAGAGATAAGAGCTGTTCAATTTTTGCAAAAAAGGAGGGCAAACGCACGGGCTTTCGGTAGAACAATATACTTAGGATTTACTTTTTTTCTATAGAACAACAAACAAGACAGAAAACAATAAAGTACCTGACTTCTACGTCCAATTTCTTGAATGAGTAACAGTAAACAGTAGCATAGATCTTCCTATTGAGCGCTCTTGCGATTTTAGAGTCAATTTTAGGGAGATTTTAGGGTTTCAGGAGACACCTGGCCAGTCACAGAATATGTTCTTACCCTTTGACAACACTGGTCCAGGTATCCTTAATATACGGTAGATTGGTGGTAGCTGTGAACTCAAAGGGTTGAATGGAGGTAACCCAATATTTTAGGGTACCATGAAACTACTGAGAAAAATTTGAACTTGATGAAGTTCAACCTCAAAATTTCTTAGGTACAAAAATATCAGAGCTCGCGAAACTACCACGAGACTGTTTAAAACGCACTGCTAAGCGATCGGTAGCATGGTGGTCGATATTACACGTGTTCAGGGTTTTAACAGGCATAATCATTCAAATCCGGGTGATTTCCATGAAACTTTTGTACTTTGGGTGCTCAGCATGAGCGCTTTCAATGCATATACAAATAGCAAAAGAGCCCTACAAAACAACGTATCGAATTACTTAAAGGAGTTAAAGAATTTACGATGAAAAAGTAACTCAATCCAAATTAAGGTATGGATGGTGAGCGGTACCAGAAAAAAAGGAAAACCATGAGAAACGGTCCAGAATCCGAGAAATGGGATCCTTTTTTCACCCATGATCTCGGCATTGGTGCGACTCCAGTCGTTGTGCCTCTTCAATATAACGCTCTCTCTGCTATCTGATCACTCCCCGCGTATCGATCTGCGGTGAGTAATTCGATAGCCTATGGGCGTGGAACGCCAAGTGCGCCAAGAGTGAGCCATGCTAAATCGCCGAGGTCAAATCTCCCGCTGCCGATTGGGTGTCAGTCCGCACCCTCAGAAGATCCGCCTTTCCCCTACCAGACAATATTCCCCTTCTTCGACCTTCGTCTTATCGTGGAGTCCTCCTTTAATCTGGATGGACAATGAAAGAACATAAATTTCACCCCTTATCTGATATCTCGATATGGAGAGATTACATTTAGCAAAAGTTCAAAACTCGTGTTAAATTGGATGCATACCGTTGTCGTTTCTTTGAGCATTCATCCGTCGTGGTTTCTCATAGGTGGCGCCTAAACATGAAAAAAAAAATCCTGTGCGGTAATGGCATAGCCTGATCATGATTTGAACAAACTAAGTGGCCCTGAAGTTCCTCAGAACCATGAGTCTGGTGGTCTCCCTAGTAAACGTCGCAAAAAATATAGAACGATACTGAAGTACAGCAACTCAAATGGGTTCATGTTAAGTAATAGGTCGACCAATAGAGGAGCTTTAGCTGCTACTTGAAGCCCAAACACCGGAACCTCCTGCCGGGGTGAACATCGAGCGAAGAAAGATGGCGTATAAGACCCTCTCCTCCGCCCACCCACCCACACATCAACAACGCCCAGCCGAAACAGCGTATTTTCGCTCACTTCTTCACTTTCACAAATGCTTGGAACCTGTTGAACACTTGTTTCGCTTTGTTTTTTGTTGCTTTTTGGTTGCTCCTCTTCGGACAACGGTTGGTACATACCTTACCTTACCTTTGTCTTAGCATGCCTTTGCTGATGTGAAACTGATTTTTCTGTCATCTATGAAAGGCGCCTGGTTTATATTCTGTGAATAAGTAAATAAATTCATAAATAAACAGATAAGCACCCTTAAGCCCAACCCCCTTGCTCACATCGAGACAAATAGGGCTTCCGTCAAAAATTTCCTAACTGTTTCCCAAGAACTCCCAGTAGAAGAACTGGCTGATCCCAATTTGTATTGGGACTGGCCAATTGTGGGCTACTGGGTGTGGCGAGTTCTGCTAATTGTAAGCAATGTTTACCTTTGCTGATATGAAACTTTTTTAGAAGTACCACCTGATGTCAAGGGCAGTCTTTATATGATCAAACTGCATTCCATCCCCCCTAGAATGGTCAGAAAAACGTTGCGTCAACGAAAAGCGGCACTAGAAGGGGACCCGAGGGGTAAAAATCGCTATATACGCAGTTGTTATCTAGAGAATCAACGAATCGAAAAAAAAACACTCCTAATGTTCAAGGCCCCGTCAAGAATGCGTGTAAAAGAATTTCGGTCTTGCAGTATTAAGTGCCCAAATTTGCCACTGGCAAAATGAACGAGAAAAAATATTATCAATAAAATCGGCGGACTTTACGAATTCCGCTATTTTACCCAGGCGGGACTTTTGTCACCCAGAGAACCATAAACGGACTTCGGTCAGGAAGCTGAGCGCGCGGGGTGTTCACAAAGAGGCCATCGCGCGGCGATGGAAACTACGCAGACGCGGCAAAGGACGAGTCGCAGCGTATACTGTGGCGGTTAGGCGGCAGATCAAATAGAGTGTATCATACTACATCTCATATCGCACATCACGCGCTGCGGCTCGTCCTTTGCTGCATCTACGTGTCTTTCTTCGCTTCGCGATGGGTCTCTTGGGGGACACTCGAGCGCGCGGTGCCGCGAATTAACATCCTAGTCGGAGGGCGGGGCAGGAGAAAGAGAGAGACAAATAGCTAAAAGTAAATAAAATGTAATTACAAGGTTTTTTACATTTTGCTACCCATAACTATAACTAGTTATACATCGCGTTTCCAAACGCCCACATAAAACGTGCGTTGGCGCGTGCGTTTGCGTTGCGTCTGCATCGGTCGAGTTTAGCTCTGTATACCCACATATAGTATAGCCGAAAATATGAGGTCTTTTTCTTGACTCCAAAAGCCTTCGTTCGACACGACGAACGACAACGCTCTTATCGATCGATTCGCTAAAGGGGCCACGCTCATGCTTCTGAGCCGTGCGCGATGCCTTTGATCAACTCCTTACAAATTTATGATTCAAAATAAAAAAAAACCCATATTTGGTCGCAGCGTCGGGAACACTATAGAAGCATGTGCATTTTGAATAACAAGTCTGAAAACAGATTCTCCCCTGATCTTCACAGCCACACGACTGGGTATACGGTAACAGCCGTGATCTACTGTCGATGCCTGCGGCCGCCAAAAAAAACGAGTGCTGCCGAAGTCGAGGGACCGGCAAAATGTGAGAGACCATGGACATCGCGGAGAGCGCAGACGGCTAAACGAGGGGTCGGCGGAGCATCGATCGCAGGTCGAATTGAGCTGCCATGATTACATCTAGGTACCGAAAGCCAAGATCAAAGGAAAATTCACATTGTAGTTTACGATACAAAATGTATGTCATCCTGTAGTGTTTTCGACGCTGATTTTGAATATGTAGACCCTTTTAAATTAGGGAGTTTCCACAGTGACGAGGCGGGATGAAATGCATATGATTCATTAGCTTGGAGCTTTAGCACTTACTATCCAGACTCGAGGGCAAAATTGGACCTTTACACTTACTTTCATTAACAAACCGCGGTGCATGCGCGCCATAGCACCCGTTAACCACGTTCGGGCTTTAGAACCATGGTATCAGTATGCATAGTGTTACATTCCATACTGAACTTTCGGTGCAATACAAGTAGGATAGGGACGCCGTAATTTTTTAATACGGTAAGCGCGAAATGTATATAGGTAGGGACTGGTGTCCACAGAAATAGCGTGACGAGTCGCTATGAAGGAACTCACACATTTCAATTTTTTACACATGTCAAGTGCTGCCCTTTCCTCTCACCCTATGGATTGGCTACATTCCCCTAGCTCACGAATTCCCACGATTCCCGTGACTTATGGTTAGTACCGGGGAGCAGTATCCACTTACATTACTCCCCTACAAAAAACGAGAAAGTCGTGTCAGACCATACATCACAACTGACAGCGGCTGCGAAAACGTGGCAGTTAACAACGCCGTTTTTTCGCGGCCTTCGTCAGTTATGGTATATGGTCTGCACCCGATACTTTCTCGTTTTTAGGGGAGGGTACATTTCGCGCCTACCGTATTCGAAAAATAAGGAGTGCCCACTTTTATTGCGCCAAAATTTCCGCTAAGAAGGAATAGTGATAGGTCTAAGAAGAGCATTTCCCAACTGGGTATGTGTATTAGAGTGTGGTCAAAGTATTACTCAAAGTAATAGAGATGAAAGTTCACAATGTTTAAAGTTGCTTGACTGTCATAAGTTTGTCGGTAAATTGAGCACAAACTTTCCTTCAATTCACTACAAATCGGCATCGATTTGTCTTGAAAGCTGTAAGTCTTCATCGGAAGAACTTTCCTGGGCGGCTTTCATCCCGTTTCAGCGCATTCCAGCGGAGAGTGCGCAAGCACGATTTCTTAGGTAACCACTTGGTTCGCGAGGGCTAGACGCAAGCACTAGAACCTCTATCTCTCAACTTTGAAGATTCGGGATGTCCCAAATGTTCAATCTTGCCACTTTGCAAAGTCGTTAGTGTGCACTCGAACTTATGAAACTATCAAAGTGGTAGGCTTGAGAGCCGGAATTGCACACAGCAATTTTCTTTGAAATTATTTTTCTTTTGTATTTTAAATTTTTCTTTGGTTATTTTATTATTTCTAAAATTACTTTCTAAAAAGATGAATTCATTTGAAAATCTGCATGAAAAACGATTACCTGATTCTCGTCGGCCCATTCTGAGAAGTAGTGACGCTCTTAGATCTTCTATGTAGGTTGCTGGAGTGGGCACGTGCTCTGAAATTCACGATCATCTAAAGTGAACTCTTTTTTCCTTCTATGGACCTAATTTGAAAATCAAAAGGATTATTAAAAAAAATCGGAGAGCAGGTGTAAATGGAACTGTGTCAGGGCAAACTCGTTGCCTGAAATGACGTTCCAGTCCATAAAAACACCATCTCTTAATGCGTCACTATTTACACTGAACCACTAAAGTCGCCTTTCCGGCAAAGAATCCAGATGTCACGGAGTTTCTCTGTTGTCATAGCCTGTCTCTATTGTTACCAGAAAGTGAACAGTGTTTTGTTAGTTTTTACAGTAACTCCGACCGGGGTCAACTGCCACGTTCCCTCTCGTTATTTTGAAAAATTCTCAGAAAATTTGCCACCCCCTCCCTATCTCAAGAGAGTTGCGATGCGACCCC
Source organism: Teladorsagia circumcincta (assembly GCA_002352805.1). Taxonomy (NCBI): domain Eukaryota; kingdom Metazoa; phylum Nematoda; class Chromadorea; order Rhabditida; family Trichostrongylidae; genus Teladorsagia; species Teladorsagia circumcincta. The sequence goes on from KZ345026.1 coordinate 440,792, forward strand.
CCAGCAAAACTATCTGTCGTAGAAGGTTCCCCCCTATACGATCCCCCTTCCGCTTCCTCGACTCACACCCTCACCACGTGGTTGTTTCTCCTTAGTACTTGATTGTTAGACCACTCACCAATCGACACAGCTCAACTTCGCCCACATTTTCCTCCAGAACGACGCGTCGAGCAGAGCGAAGAAGGGGGGGGGGATTGGTATCTACCAATTTCGCGTTTGGCCTAACATCGAATTCGTCAAAAAAACAACAACCGCAATCCCCTTAACGACCTCCATCAACCTACATTCTCACTATCATAACCATGCTCAACCCCAAAATGCGACTCCCTTGCGGAAGCCACAAATGCGACCTCCTCGTTTAGATAGGAACGGACCGTTGACCTGTCTCCGAATGTGGCCTTTTTATGAAGAATTTTCAGCCTTGAAGTGAGCAAAACTTTTGTAAAAATCGAGCCAGTGCGCTGGAAAAAATCAAAACATGCTATCAGAAGATTTGTTAAAGACGATGCACGTTGTAAAGAGATGTCGTATTGGAATAAGCCCAAAACCAACCTTTTGGCGTAGTTGAAGACTTCATCAGGAAATTATTAGGAACCATTCAAAGCTTACAGCTATCTATAAAAACCAGCAGGTACGAAACAGTGATTATGGATGAGAACGAGGCTTAAAGGGAAAAGGAAATTAATAACGAGAACATCCGCACAGGACTATCTTCAATATTACTGCTTTTTCGCAGAGAAGAACAATTAGATTAGCAAAAAATTGGAATAAAAAACACTGAAGGAGGGATAGGAACAAGTGAGAAGTTTGTTCTTTGCACATGACCTTATGGTTAGACCAAAAGCAGATTGAGGTCTGTGTAGACCATCAATTCGCACTACTCGAACGAGGAGGTCAATCTGTGAGTTTGAGAAGGGGGATCGCATGTCGGGGCTAAGCACCCCCGGGTAAAGTATGAACAACGGTCGCAAAGACGATGGGTTGCATTTGATGGGTTTTTCGGCGAAATAGCAAATCTTTCACTAAAACAAGGTGATCTAGACAAGGTTGTAGATTTAATCAAACAGTGAGGTTCGTCTGAGGAAGAACGAAAAGAACTATTCTAATTATTTCGTTTATAAAGGTTTTACCATGTGTAATTGGCACTCATTACACCAATGTGCCGCTTTCCCTCTCGCCCCCGCTCGCTGGCCGTTCTGAAGGAAAAAAGAATAGTGGGTGGAGTTGGGTGTGTGTCAACTGGTCTCAAAATCAAATACTGTACAAATAGACACTATGACAATGGTTGCAATTGGGGTAGGGAGGAGGGGTCCTTAAAACTGATAGTGTTGGAGGGGGTCGCGAAATTTTTGGCAAGAGGCGAACGCGACGGTTACCCAACTTGAGGTGCCCTTAATTTGTGACTTACCGTTCTCCTTGCCATTTTGAACCAACTTCTACCAATGAAATTTGGGTACATTGTGAAGTAAGGAAACTAGAACTTAAAACTCTGAATTCACCACCCCACCCCCACCCTCCCCAAATGCTGAGCTACGCCAACGTCAGTACCTATGGCGAAGATGAGGAAACGAAAACTGGCGCCGGTAACACAGACAATCTGAGAACCAAGTCCGAATTGGAAAGGAAGCTGAGTGCATGGCGCATCTTGAGGAGACTGTTATAGGTCTCAACTTTTAGCAAAGTAGAGATAAAGATAAAAAGTACAAAACGCTCATGCACCCGTGATGAGGGGCCTAATTCGTAGCAAAGGCGAAATGATATACATACCCACGACTATGGGCACGACTGGACAGGCACAACCCAGAATTAGGGACAGGTACGATTATGAGCAGACCACCCGCAAATCGCGACATGGTTATGGTCGCTCTGCGGACCTGGTTTGTACTTTTAATATGGTTGTAAATCGCATGGTTTCAAAGTTACTAGTATGTTTAGCTGAGTAATTTGGTATAGTGACGCAATTCCTCATCGGACTTTCCCTATTTCGAAAAATATCTATAAAAACTGTGTGCTATCCGGAAGACAATTTATGCACTAATTATATGAATTACGGTAGTCTAATACCGTATTCAATCCAACAAATTTGAAACAAAACAAAGTAAGTCGACTTTGAAAACTAGCGCCACAGAAATAGCCTCTACAGACTACCAGTCGGGACCTATCGAGAAAAATTAGAACATTTCTCCACAAACAGAGAAGGCGGCCTGGCAGCGCGCGAGTTAATCAGCTTAGGTAACGAGGCATACCACTGTCAGATCAAAAGATCATCGACATGACAGAAATAAAGGTGTCAGATCAAATGCGGACCAAAAAGCAAAAGCTGGCAAATATGAGTAACTGTGCTGGGAGATTTCCTACTCACTAAATAGTTGAACTTTACTTATCGGAGGGAGATAAACACCAACAATAGGTCTGTTTGTCTACACAATAATGATGTCACTGTGGACAGCACAGAGAAGTACCAGAGACCGCACCACGAACAACTCGGTTATAACGCCCACGGATGATGTCTAGGTACCCTTACGAGGAGGGGTGACATCATGACAGAACACGACGCCGCCCTGTTCGCGCCTAACTCTTGTGTTGCACCTACTGCACCACCCCCTCATGTCTGTGTGGTATTCCCACAGCGAAAGCATGGTGTTATCATGTACCACCCGAGTTAAAGGCACGAGTCGGCCCAGCTCACTGAAGAAGCCCTTCCCGGGGATAGAGGTGCCCGCTCCATCATAGCAGTAGTCGTGCCATTTTCGCGCCCCTAAACGCGTCATTAAGGCGCTAGGCGCTAAGGATTTGGAAACCCCCACACCGGCCGTTCAATTCGCCTTTCAGTTCGAAGAGAATAACACATACACACCTATATCGCGTTTACTGTGGTGATGGTAGAACTGCAAGGTCCACAGACTGCTCCTCTTCTTTTCTGAATGGGAAGCAGGTAGCATTACAAAATACCGGCTGTTTCCGCTGCCCAAACATGTCGTTATTGCAGACTCAGCGGCACACTTGGCGACGGCCTCGGAAAATCGATATCGCGTGCACACCGACGTCTTGGATGTTATGTGAAGCTAAATACATGTACTGCTAATCACGCATTGTGAAACCTCCTTCCTCCAAGGTACAGCATTAAAGCAACAGTCTCAGCAGGGTCGAAATGGGCACACACAAAAGCGCACCTCCTCTTGCCAGCCGTGGAGATTCGTTCACGACCACGATTTGCATCGTGAATCGACTTCCAATAGTCTCTGTGGTCCCAAATCGATTGCAAACGTCGATTCAAAATGCAAATCGTGATCGTGAACGAATTTTCACAGCTGGCAGGAGGAGGTGCGCTCCTGTACGCCACGCCCACTTCGAGCCTGCTGAGACTGTTGCTTTAAGTCTATGCCTCGCCGTCTGAGTAGGCGTGTCTACGAATTTCACTTGGCGGCCGGCGCACTTGATAGAGGTCGCATGGGTGAACTTTTGCAAAATACTGCACTGGAAATCAGCAAAGCATGTTGGAGCAGCTCATAAACGCGACTTCTATCAAGAGCAACGGCGGCCATGTCAAACCCGTAGACGCCACTACTCGGACGGCCAAATATGGACTGTAGCGAACATCGCCAGGCTTCCTCAGCTTTTTAGAATTTCTCTCACATTCTCGTTAGGTCCTCCGGTTATGATTTGTTGCTAAACAAAATAAAATTCATTTCATCTGAGTCGTAGTGCTGTCAGCGCACTCACTCCCAGGTAACAATAACGATGTAAACTTTCAACAAAAACAACAATTCTTAACTAATGATCCATTCAACGTGGCATAAGGCCGAGAAATGAGAAAATAAAAACTGCGAAATTGTCATCTCAGTAAGGCACATTTAGCAAAGAGACACCTTCAAACTGAGAACTATGCGGAGAAACAGCACTTTCGAGAAATCATTCTAACAGATTGAGAAATCATTGAAACGGACGTATCACAGTTTCTTATACATAAAGTCCATACCAATCCCTAGGCATAGCTCGGCAGGCTCATTGTGGTTGTTTCGTGGGACTTGAACGATTACTGTTGCGCCGAGTCCGAGTGGGGCTCTTCGTAGGACTGCTACGAGCGCTATTCTTGCGTGCTCGTGAACTGGGAGTGTGCACTGATAAAGTTGTGTCTATGCGAGTTTGAAGTTCTGCCCATCTCTCAGCCCAGTAGCGTCGTTCCTCCAACACTATTTTCGCGTTTTCAGGACTAAACAAAATCAAATTATTGACAATACACATGTTCTGCCATTGATGTTGGAATACACACCCTACATTCAATATAAGCAAACGGCCATGTTCAGAACCCGCAAGGATAAGTATCATAGCACGCAGATAATGTCAAATTATGCGACAGTTGAATTCTTGGTACTAAAGGGATCACCTTTCTAAGAAAAGCGGATCGGGAGTGATCCGTAATTTCCAGGATCTATTTCCAGGTACAGCAAACGACGACAATATATCTTCAGCATCCTTCGAATTCACTTGAAAACATCTGAAATTTAGATTTTATCGGAAAACTTACAGATTAGTTAAAACGAAATGAATACGTAGACTAGATCGAAAACGCTAATAACGTATATATGATAGCGGGAGAGATTGCGAAGTGTCAAGTTATCCAAAAAGTGTAGACATATTACGCAGAAATGTATCCCAAAGAATCCCAAGCAAATAATATAAAAGGTTTACGGGGTACTTGAACTTCCTTCTGTGGTCCTGCCACGAATAGCTAGAGCACAGATGATTAGAGAACGGCGCCTGACTCGGCTGCAAATCTCATGGGGAAAGGTGAAAGCTCCAAGACTAAACCTTGAAGGGAGAGGGGCTCCGAGGTGGGTGAACCAATTAAAGTGTGGCAAAAGTTTGAGTGTGTGAAATCACAACAATCATGAGCTGCTGTCTAGGCGAGGAAGCGTGAGCGGAAACACCGAATTGAGGCGGTAAAGGACCGAGGGAGGCCCGTAGACGGGTGTTAATGTGCATGTGTTCACTCGACTTATGCCCACATCGGCTCCATTTCTTACATTAGAGAAATCCGACGAAAATCTTACACAATTCATTGTCATAGAAAAGAACAATACGCGGTCATGGTGAACTTCGAAATTCGCAACTGGATAACAGAATTTCAACAATGCACTAGCTCCGCGAAGGTAGAATAAATCAACAACTGAAACGGATGGTTGGATGCCACTTAAAATTTGGGTGAAATTACCTGGTGAGTAACGAGCGAGTAACCTTCTGTCCTGCATCGAGGAGGCACAAGGCGAGATCCCGGGCGCATCGCCACATATCAGCGCGATGTTCGTCTAACTAAAATTATTTATATGTAGATATTTAGAGATTTACGGAAATCTGCGTTGACTGAAAGAAGTGAAATAAGTCTATGAATACTGAACATGGGTCTAAACGTCAGCTTCTGTTGAGCTTTCTACAGCATGACCTGAATCACAATACCGGAAGGAGTATGAACTCACTTTTCCAGGGGTAATGGCATGTGCAGCAGTGAGATCGTGATATAAAAACTCTGACTGTAAGACCCAAACACCTGCAAACATGTAATGTAGGATGTGTAACATATGAAAAAAAGCAAAGAAATTTGATTGGAGGAATTAGAAGTGCTGACCTTGAACAAGATGGGCTGACTGTTGAAGATATTCAAAAAGTTCGTCACGGCTGATGGAAGGATCTACCAATCTAGCTATATCAGCCGTTGCAACGACCCGTGCTGAAAACACCAAAGCAGTATAATGGGGTTTGAAGCATTCGTCACCATTTACAACTCAGTAAAATGCGCAAATTCGCGATTAAAAGAGGATTTCGCGATGAGGTCGGAGGTCGAAGGAGTGAGAATACACCCAGCGGACCGACAGGCGGGCATCCTAAGGATGCTGAACGATGCAGATTTAGCACCAGCGGTCTGGCAGCGACGTGACGTGCCGCTCGCCCCGCTGCTTACCCACCGATGGCTTCCCCTCGCCGTCTAGCCGCTCTAGCAAAGACAGCATTAATGCTGATGAGGTCACCACCGTAAAGACTCGTCTGACACGCAAATCAGCGGACAAAAGGCACCAGTACTCGGGTTCAAGGGTCTTAGTTTTCTCTTTATCCCTGCATCACTGAACGGCTCTACCTTGATTTTCAGTAGGCCACGTTTTCATTCTTAAGTCCGCCTTCGACGTTCCGCGATGGTGATCACCTTCTTGTCACCTTTTTTGCTCGTCACCGTTCTCTTTCACCTACTACTCATTCACTCAAGCTTCCCAAGTGATTGCTAAATCGGACCCGTCTTTTCAGACATTTTCACCAAGCTTGATCCGCTAGGCCTGCGCGCAGGAAGACTGTATCAATTAAATAGGTGTGGGGTATACGTAGCGACAACTAGTGTCAACGATAATGAACAAAGGGAGAAAGAAAAGAAAAGGTTGAAGTTGCGTAGCGCGAACGTTAAAGAGATTCTAAGCTATGAACACTGCTACATATATGTGCAAATTTACCACGTTAACGACAGCGCGTGATTTGGTTTTTTTTGGCCACTGGGACCGGCGCATTTTTGAGAGCATGGCCGCCTCAGGTCATTCAGGCAGATTCTGGGAGATTAAGAAATGAAAACATGACCGATGCAAAATTAGATAGGGAATTCCAGTGCGTAGAGTCTGTTTAGAGGTACAGTAATGAGAATTCGACCGTAAGACTTGAAATAACAACAAAAAAGGCAGAATTTGTCAGATCTACCTACAATGGACGCCAAAAAGCAACTTTACCTCGATTGTCTCAATTAAAACTCAAATCTTGTCAACCATTAGGATCCCTATTGACTTATACTACTATTTGAATTGTCACACTCATGAAAAGAAGAAGGAAACGAAGAATTGACAAAACTGAAGGGTTTGTAGAGTTCAAAAATATTCCGTCAAGTTGGTTCATACGTGAATATTCTGCGGGCCAATATGTATGTAGCTATGTTAAGGTTTGCTCTATAGAATGAATACAAAGAGCCTAAAAAAGAATCGCGCGCGAGCGGAAAAAATGAGTATACTGGGTGCAGGACACATACGTCCGTCCGTTGTGGCCTGCAAAGTGCGGGACGTATGTGTCCTGCGCTGTCGTCAACGTGTTTAAAAAAATTGGAAGCTCTGAATAATTACCCTAGTTTTCAAGCTCAAGTTTAATAAATGTGAGACCAACATTTGAAAACCTGGGCTTTCACTTGCTGATGGATGGGCATTTCTCGAATACGTTGATGAGTGACCAGTAGATCGCTTCGAGTGAGATCACTGGAAAATGGTCGTCACTCAAATTGTGGTATTTAAAAGCTCCCTAAACAATCTTTACTCACATTTGTTCTCTTTCTCCACAAATAATTCCGCGTTCTACGAGATCTCTGGTTGTGGTAACTTCTGGTGAATCGGATTCCTCCGGTGGAATTGTGGTCAGTTGAGAAAACTTCTCGATTACAGAGGGGTCCTAAAGTGTGACTAATCTAAAGTATACAACACAGAATCTCAACTGAATCTCCGTGTTGTGGAAAAAAAAATAAACGGAAAAGGCAACGAATATCGGCAATGGCTAATCAAACCTCTTTCAGATGAACATCCAATGGTATCCATGAATCACTTGCAATCAATTTCTCCCTATGCAGAGCGCTTGCTTCCCTCCTTTTCTTCTGTCGCTCAGTTTCTGGCCTCGTGAATTTTACGCGAATCTCAATTTTCACAATTACTGTTATCTTAGACAATGCCATTGTAGAAATGGCCATTGTTAACATCACTGAACACATTTTTTTGCCAATTAAGCAAAATTACAGGTTGAAACGCGAATGCCGATCTTGCTTTGGTTGCAGATGCAGGATTTAAAGGGGATGGATAAAAAAAGTGCTACCAACAGAATTCCGAGAGTAGAATTACCTGCTTGGCACTTGTCCCCGCAGCTTCAGTGTCCGACTCACCCGTCATTTCCCCTGAACGAACAGTTTGCTAAATCTTGACGAAGGAGGAGAATCTGAATCAGATATTTGGACCAGAATATCTACCTTCGTCATCATGATCTCCCTTGCCAGCGTTGTTCAGATGAGCCAGAGAGCGATGCATTTCGAAGGTTCCCGCTATGGGATTTATATAAAACGTATCTGAAACAACTCATGATAGTGTATTCTACATCACAAGTGACTTAGACGTGCATTTTTCTTCGCTGCCCAACATGTCAATCACTGCTCGCTGCCACGGGATTGTGCGTTGATTGATTTTTGCACAACTGTGGCAAAATTTGGTCGAATCAGGAAGCGCACGGAGAGGCTACACCACCCATCAATAGGATTTTTTCTACGTCCTTCCGGAAATCGAAAAAGAAATAGCGGAATTGTAAATCACATGGGAAGGATACGAAATCACAGTAACCGTATAACGGCATATGTACACGTTTGAAAATACTGATCTCGAACCTTTCCAGAGTTAGCTAAACGATTCTCGAAACAAAATTGTGAGTTTTTTTTTCAGCATTACCAAAGCAGGTATCATTTCGGAAACGGGTAACAGATTGTCTTGAAAACTATTGCCTACATCCTATTTCACTAGAAGCTTTCGAAAGTTCCTTAACAAACAGGATATATCGTTCATATGAAGTTTCTTGTTGCGAAGGCATGCAGAATGGTAAGGCAAAAGTCCCCATTAGTGAATTTAGTCCAAGTTTTCGGGAAGAATTGAGATTAGGGTTTCGATTCTTGCCGAAAACTTGAACTAAATTTTACCTCGAGGCATATTCCAACACAAACTCGGCCAACTAGTCAATGTCTGAGGGGTGCGCTTTCTAAGACGAAGAGGACTTTTCCACCTATCGTAGCGGAAACCTCAGCTCCACTCCTGACCAACGGTGGAACTGGTGTTCTCGTAACGAAAAATCTCGCGCTGCGAAAAGCGTAAATTCGCTTTTTGCCCTAGCGTACCACACCCCATGACTGCCAATGACTATAGTTTCTTTGTAAAATAAGCGGTGAAAAATCATATCTACGAACGTTTTACATATAGGCTGTTTTTGATTGGAATGCTAGCGCTCTCAAAGCTGACCACGATTCCACCTTACCTCCTCTGAAATAAGCGACTGCGAACTGAACAAAGTCGTCTTTCACGTAGGCTCGTCCCTCGTATATCTCATCAAATTTTGAATGGGCTCTGAAACTGTGTTTAGAAACACCACGTCTACAAACTCGCTCACAAGGACAACAGACACTCACATGACGTTCTCACTTTTAACATTTGCAGCACCCATTGCAGCAAAACGTTCAGCTTTTGCTTTATCGAATGACCCACTCGACACATCTGGAGCCAAACGAACCTCCATCTTAAAAAGCGAAGACAAGAAGTAAGTAAAAATATAACACACAAGTTGAAATTGCTGAATTTGTCATCCTTCGATGATGAAAGAGTTTCTCAGCTTTGAAAAAAAGAAACCCATATGCTTTGATACTACGAAAGGAGTGAATTTCATTCTGATCACAGATATCTCATATGTAGATTCAGAGCTTACCATCCTGACGTTTTTCTTGTATCGAACACGAGGATGCCTTTCAGTGTCAAAGGCATCCCTTTTTCTAACAGGAAAATGAACTCGGTAGAGCTCAGTGTTGGGCAGCTCGTTGCAAACCACGACATCAAACTAAAATTACGTAGGACAAATAAGCACCAAACGAAAGAAAGCCGAGAAAGGAGGCTCAAAATTGCCACAACACGTTTTTGCGAAGTCACTATTCTCAGCGTTAACAGCCTACCCGACCCTTCCTAGGTTCAGACTTAGTGCCACCACGCTTGAGAGACCGCGTCATCGCGCGGTTCCCCTCCCCAACTCACTTAAAGGCAGAATTTACGATGAAAAGCAAAGCATTCCAAATTAACTTAGGGATGGTGAGGGAAGAAGGAGAAACTATGAGAAACGGCCTAGAACCCGAGAAATGGGACCCCTTCCTTTCTCCTTGATCCCGGCATTGATACGACTCAAATCGTTGTGTCATCAATAGAACTCTCTCTCTCTCCTTAGTCACCCACTGCGAATACATCTGCGGCGAGTGGTTAGATCATCGATGGGCGTGGATCGCCGAGTGCGCCCAGGGTGAGCCGCTAGATCGCTGAGGTCAAATTTTGCTGCCGATTGCGTGTCAATCCATACCCTCAAGAGGTCCACTTGTCTTCCCACTAGGCGATACTTCCCCTTCTTTGACCTTCGTTCTTATCGTGGAGCCCTCCTTTAATCTAGGCTCCTAAAAGTTCCTATTGGCGCTAGGCACATCAGCGAGAAACATTACGAACACCGACCTGCTCTCGCCATCAGTAGCAAAAAAAGGTGAAAAAAACTCACCTCCATATCTTCTCGATCATCTTCGTCGTCAGACTCTACCCTTTTTACTTTCTGCGTCTTCCTCTTCTTCACAACAATTTCATCGTCATCATCCATGATGTGTAGAAATCAAACTCTAAGGGAGGTCGGGTTCCTGGAGATCGAGATGGAAACCAAACCTTAAAGTAGGAGCTTCCGCGCAGTTGTGCATCAACACAATAGACAATTTCGAATTAGGTCTAAGAACTTAACCCCCAGAAAGTAGAAAATGGGGAAAGTGTGATACAGCACATACGGTAGGAATAAAACCGTGAATGAAATTCCCCCTGTGCTTGGGAAGACCGATTTATTGTTTTACGGCTATGAGTAGGTTATCTGCAATTACGGAGCGCTGTAATTTTGACGCTTACAAGTCGTGCCGTGAAGCTTCACCACTTCCATTTCACCCATAAAATCTGAAGCTTGATATCCTATAGACTCATTTTTCAAGAAGTCAGAAGCCACTTTATGTATAGGCACTCAGCTCGCTTTTTTCTTCAAATGAAGGCCAACTAGTTGCGTTTGACGTTATTGGTGCTCACTAACCGAGAAAGCTTCATCAATTAATCCTTACCAGCTACTTACATTTAGCCTTTTACTGAATGGTCCGGCAAACGTGTTTTGCCCGAGTCGCATCATCTCTTGCTAGGTTCAGTCAAAAAACTGGTTTTGGCCCCAATCGTCTATACAGAAAAGGAGTTCACTTTGTTGGAACCGAACCTGATGCACTGAAATACCACTTGGTAAGTCAACTCCCTGTTGTCCTCCTTTCCTTTGCTAGGTTCATCGCTGAGTCGTGGTTTTTAAGCTGCAAGACAAGAAGCCAGGCGAACCTTACGGGTTGCAAGGATCAAACCATTTACTTCCAGGCACAGGCAAAGTTCATTCCAAGTTACCAGTAAAGGTAAGACCCTGCTTTGTCCTACAAAGGTTTCGGCTCTCATCTCTGAATGTTTATTTCTTTTTGCTTGCTGTAGTAATCGTAGGTGTCTGTTTAAGGTTCGAATGAAGAAAGATAAAGTCTACGCCTGGTGTAGCTGTGGATACAGTGGAAACCAGGTATTTTACTTTTTATCTCGGTTTAAATTTCTGTATAGGGATTATTAGGTGTCCTGATAGAACTGAACTCATGCACACGGTGCACGGTTTACCAACACCGGAGTCCCTCATCCCCTGAGCAAAGTCTCAGGCACTTGTGTAGGTGAGAGCTCAGGAAAGTGAGAAATGCGTTGAACAGCACTAATCTGAAAATGAAGATCATGTTCATAATCAGGGCACGAAATAACCCTTACACAGAAGTTTACACCGGGCTACACGTGGCCATACTAATGCTGAAAATGAAGGTCATGTTCATAATCACGTGTTTTCTGCATTGTATTTAGTTGACGACTGCTTTAGTCACCACGGTAAAGCGGTACGAATGTTTGATCTCAAAAAAGGTTTCGTCCTGAAAATAACCCCATATATATGGAAGTATTTTTCAAATCTCAATTTCTATTACAAGACATAGTTTAAAAATGTTTCCTATAAGTTATTGCCAATTCTCTTACCATATGGAAAATTTTCTTCACCAATCTCTCGAACAGCGTCAGTTTGATTGGAATGAACCCAGTGCTTCTTCATAAGTAGGAGCTGTAGGTACTTGGAGATAAGCAATACTGAAACCAAACCAAAATATAGATGCGTATTCAAAAACATGAAACCTATATGATTATTAGAAAAGGAAAACCATTTCCGGTGTATCTCCAGAATCGGTTTTTTCCTTTTTCTATACAATCACATGGGTTTGGCGTTTCGAATACGCATCTATACCATTTTGGCTTCGATTTCAACATTGGAGTGGGTGGCAGGGCTAAGATGTACCTTTTTGCTCGCATCAGCGTTTATTCCTTGTCATGATTATGATAAGCCAAGGTGTTCGTATCCCGTAGCTAAGGTGTGCGCGTGCTGCCTTCTCTTGACAGGAGGGTAGTCCATGCTGTCCGAATGCGTCTAATGAACATCTCCTATCGTATCTTTACAACAACATCTCTAAGGTGGTTGCTACTCTGGAAGTCTCGCTGAAAACATAGTTAGGACAACCATAACTTCCTCGGAGGTGGAAGTTATGGTTGTCTGCTGCTTCGTGGTACTCATTGCCTTCCTCTATAGCTCTTGCTAGAAAGCTATATCGTAGAAGTTTTATTTCAGCCTCTTTGTGACGGCACTCACAACTCGATTCGAGTCCCCGACCTAAAGTTGAAACCAGTACGGTTCATTCCTGATGAAGACATCACAGTGTGGTTGTG
>KZ345026.1:475942-490542 GCA_002352805.1 Teladorsagia circumcincta
CCTAATTCAACTTTCACTCTGACTGCGAATTTTTCCTTTAAGTTATTCTCGGGCCATAAATTTCAATGCCTCTGTGGATTTATTACAGCCAAGATGATATTCTGATTGCCACCTTCTTGATTGATAAGCATGCTCTAATTTTAATTATGCATTTTACCATGGCTATGGCGCTTCCTTCGGACACACAAATAAGTAAATAAACAAACAAGCTAATAAATGAATACTCTTAACATTTAAATACTGACCTGTCTATTGTGCGTATTCAGTGATGCGTAGCGAACAGTGCCGTGAAAAGGACTGGATGGCTTTCGCTCTTTGTAAGAGCCGTCAGTATTGATAAAATACCTAGAAACAAGATTACAAACTGATTCAACGGCTACGGTAAAACTACACTATTCGTCTACCTGCACATGCCAAAATCTATCAGATACAACTTGTGGGTTTCATTGTCTCCAATGCAAAAATTCGCAGGTTTCACATCCCTGAAATTTGCCATCCATTAAGCTCTCATTGTTTTCTCACCTTGGGTGCCAGACAGGAGGCCCGTCGAGCGGAGAGGTGCCAGATGGGTCAGCGGAAGAATTGCAGCGCGTAATTTAAGATAAGGACGTAGTATGGTACACTCCATATGACCTGGCGCTAAATCGATCCAGTGCTTGCTGCGACTCGCCCATTAACCCGTCTGCGTCTCCACAATTTCGTCGCACGACAGGCCTCCTGTTGTATACCCGAAATCCTTGGGCATTCATGCCGTAGGCTCAGGCCAGAACGGCACCCGTTGCTCTTCAAAGGCCCACTTCACGATCAAGTGTGGGTGACTACTGGACACGAACATGAAAATAAGGGGAAAATCGCCACCGTGGAACAAGCAAAGAGACAATTGGAAACATTGAAGTGAATGGCCTAAATGTGGTAGGGCGGAGAAGTGTAGCGTGCTGAGGAGAGAGAATAACTGAGAGAGCATTGCGCGCAAGGGGGCGCAGACACTTTTTAGAGCCTGAGGAAAATGAAAGCGGCTGAAGCGATTTGATAAGGCGCTGGCCTCCTTGTCACGCACTTTCAAACCGCGAAAGCAACACACGCACAGGTTTTATGGGTAGCGCTATTTCTGCTCGCTAAGGGGATTAATGCATGACCACATAGTGGGGTATGCCTTGAACCTGTCTTGAAAAATAGAAACGTACGTTCGGCTTGACAAAAACGTGATTTGAATAGCTAGTATTTCAAAGTCCTTGTAGAGTTTTGAAACCCACGGAGGCGGTAAAAAGCATATGCCAAACCAGTTTTTTGTGCTCTACTTCATTCTTTTTCGGAAAAAGGTAGTAAAAGATTAAAGAACCCTGCCCACTATTTTCTTGAACTCATGAGAGCATTGAAGTTTTTGAATACATGAGGGCACAAACGGCGGACCAATTAACATATCAGAATACGAAGCGACGATAATTGAGAGCTGAGGGAAGAATAAGGCCCGATAAATCACATTGGCCAATACTTTTACAGCTGCTATAATTGGCACAATTCAAGAAATATTTTCCCACAGCCAATTAGTCAGCCCTAAAGACACATGTCGCGACTGCCAACGTTCACATTGGTGAGTCTGGTAATGAAGTAATTGCTGCAGTGATTGCATGAATAGTAGTAAAGAAGAGCGCAGTCAACGCTGTAGAGCCCTTCAAGCACATCACAAGCAAATCGCATGTGCGGAGATCGATGCACCTTCCTACAAGTCGGCGCTTCTTTTAACCTTTAACTTTTAGAGACACATTGAGCATTTTTCAGTGAGTCTAGAGGGGAGGGGTGAAGAAGCCATACGGGTGCATCTGTCTTCGCCCACACGGGGCCGTATTCAATCCTCCCCCCTCCCCCAGTGGGAGTCGTCCCCCAAGTCTGATTCAATCCTTCCCAATTTTGGGGGGACTCCGCTGCGGGACCCTCCTGCAAACGCTCCTAAATGTATAGCGCGAGTACCCGCGTGACTAACGCGTGACTAACGTTGGTACCCGCGCTATACATTTAAAGGAGCGATTGCAGGCGGGTCCCGCAGCGGAGTCCCTTCGAAATTGAGAAGGATTGAATCAGAGGTGGGGGACGAATCTCCTGGGGGAAGGATTGAATACGGCCCAAATTAACAAATTACCAACAAATTATCACATATATGCGTCCGGAGCTTTTTTTAGTTCAGTTTGTATTCGACATGTTACACCAGCAACAACCAATTGACACATCTACTTTCATTTTCGGGCGCAATATCTCATACCTAGAGGACCGTGGAACAAGGAAAAAGGCCAAATACCTATGCAGCCATCCATGTGAGTGAATGAATTGCAGAGCTGACATCATTCGTTCCATGATCCACAGCGATGTGGTCATGCTAAAAGAATAATTGAGAAAAAAAATTAAAGAAGATGAGAAATCATTATGTTTTAGAAAGCCCTTTCAAAGAGATGAATACGATTGTGAGAATTCGACAACTCTTTTAATTCATCACAAGAAAGTTGGGCCATGGGCAAAACACTTGGACACAGGCGATATTAGGACCGGCACCTATCACTTTTCAGCCATGCTACCAGCTACAGTACCTAGTCACCACTCTAGCACCTATTATGCTTCATGATGCCAAAAAAAAACAGTAGAAGACAGCACAAAAGCAAAGCACCTGAATTGATCCTTTGGCGTCGCCCGTTTCAGCTCTCGCAAATTCGCTCCACAGTGATCCATCACCTGAAAATAATGAACATTCCTGTATTGGACCTGGTCATTTTTACTTGGTGAAAACTGGCAGCGTTATTAAGATAAGAAGCCAATCTTACCACTTCATGAAAACTCCATTTTCATATGGATACATTCCGATAAAAAACTGATAGCCTCCCTACTGTGAGATCGATCCCGCTGCTAGAGATAGCCGTCAGGCTTCCACTTCTAACGAGAAATGAATCAAGCAAAAATCCGAGTCCGGTCAGTAATTGATGTAGCTCTGCGGACGGACAAATGCGCTATACCTGTCCTTTTTTTCGGGGTATGAAGGCAATGTACTTCTTGCTGCTGACCTTGTCAAGTCGGCAGCCAGCAACTACATCACCTCTGTTTTGCAGGTGACACATGCAGCACCAGAGCGAATGTTATAGGCTGGTTCAAAGGCATGCCCCAGGATCAAACTGGTGTGGTCCCTGCAGACGATTACGAAGGCATGTGTGCGAAATGTCGGTATTGAAAAAAAGAATTTCCCGAAAACGCTAAGTCAAAGGATTGGTCACCTTCGTAATGCGGCTAGGCTACGAAATGTGAGGCTGGGCGCGGAGAGGAGAATATGAAGGGAGAAAGCGCAATACGTAGATGACAAGGTGCCCGACAAGAGCCCGCTGCGGACGGGTACATTGCACCCTCTGAAACTGACTTTGCAAGGCTCTACCGCCTTTGTTGGGTGATTTCCATGCATGAAAGTGTTATATCTGTGACTGTCCGTTGGGGGTCTATCTTACAGACCCAAGGAGATTGTTCATCCAAAGTCCAACTGGGTTGCGCCTTCAAACAGCTCGTGCGGAATAGTCGGTTTGTGACTAACACTAATAGACGATATTATGAAGTAACGGACTCGTTCCCAATGTTCTATTATGCTGAACGGAGCGAGCACCTCCGAAAGCTTCAGCTGTGCACCTAGGTAGGTGGGGAAGACGAAGAACATCGAAATCTTAGATTCTGTTATTCGTGGGTTGGAGCCTGCACGCCCAAAGACCTGTCTGTGCAAGCAGGAAGAACATGCGGTTAGCGTCATTCAACGCGATGTGGAGAGGGTGGTGCTAGGAGGCTCCTACCCACGTCTGGCATCACGGTTGTGCTCTAGCATCGATTAAGGTTGAAATTCGCTAGGGAATACAAGACCAGGAGCCGTTTTTGCCATGGAACCAAATGACAGGCCGGCTGATACGTTATGCAATTTTGTGTTGCCCACAGGAACAGAATTACCGACTGGATCCCTCAGGACGTCAAACGCACCCCAGGACCACCCCCGAGACCTGTGGTCCGACTCCATCATAAAAGCTCTGAGCGGAAGGAATTGTAAGCGATAACCCATAGGTAGCAGGTGATCAGAGCTGTTTTTTGTTACTACAGCAGTGTTTGCTTGGCTAAGCACCAGCACCCCCACTCAAAGATGTGTCAACCCACACCATTGCTATAATAGTAGTTACAGTAGCAAGTGGCTTTAGGTCCAGTCATGTAACATTTCTAATATCCGGTCAAGGCTATCCGATATTTGCAGCTTATCGAGCTGCGGGTTACAGTCTCAAGCGGATCCCTTACGATTCATTAGTTTGCTGAGCGAGCACGGAGCAATCAACAGCCTCCCCGCCTTCAATTGAATAAGTGGTCTATCCTGGCTTAAAGGCAGCGGCCACGTTAGCCAAAGGGCTGAGACGAGTTGAACACGTCAGAGGTGGAAAGGCATCGTGATTGGTAGAAAAGCGCCGAGGGGCGAAGGGTGGTGCCTTCCACCAGATGCTGCTTGACTGATGACCTGTCCAACTCCAATCCGCCTTCGGACCAGCACGACCACTGCAGGTGCAACGACACCCTTGACCATCCGAGAGTGGGGAGTCCGAGGTGGGGGTTGTATGGGAAGAGGGAAATTTGCTGCTTTCCTCGACCTTCGCGCCGCGAACAGTGCAGATAATGGTACTGCTGAGCAAGCTCAAAATCATGAAAGAAAGAATATAGATTTGTACCAGTTCTCGAAGACGATTTGATCTACATGGGAATGAAGGTGTACTAATTAAACGAATCCATATGGATGAAAGGAGGACCAACCACTGAGAATGATCTTCCAATACGTTTCCTCCTCCCAACATGTCAGCATCCTCTTTAAGACCCCACCTTTTTCCAAACGCCCAAAAACTTCGTCAACCCGAGCAGTTGGAGAGGAAACCCTGCACAGGTCCTTGAAACTCATGTGGTCTGGGCGAGATTCGATCCGGGACCCTTGGGCCGTATTTATAGTGCCACTTGTAACGACACCACTTCCACCCCGATACAAGCTATAGGACAGCTATTTCTGACTAAATGGAAGGTATGCGCCTTCAGCTACATTCCCACTTCATTAATATCCATGAATGAAGCAGATGAATGAGCAACTAACCAAATATTTGAGTTTTTCAGTTTTCCCGTAAGTCAGGTAGCGTAGAATTGGTTCCCGAGGCTCGTCACCATATGCGTTATAACGAGAATTCAAAAAATGCAAACATGCAGCTTCATTTCTCAAAAGGGGGATCTGAAAATGTTAAAAATGAGTCAATTTTTGAAGAATTTCTCAATTTCCCAGTATTGGATTAAGGCGACTAACATCTCATTATGCGGGCACAAAAACCAAGAAATTGCGTGGCAACTCACCGATGCTGTAGTTGTCTCCACTTTGATGGCTACCCGCTTGTGTGTTGCACGATGGAAACCAGTATACACCTATAAGAAAGAAAAATTGCAATTTTTATTGTCGGTCTTGGCCTTGGGAGACATGAGCCGATTCTCAAACAATTATGGGGAGCATCCGGTGGGTGGAGGTGTTGGTCGCACATGTGGCATTCCTGTGGACAGAAATCACCTAATGAGAGCGCTACGCTCTCACAAAGTAAGCTGCTGGAGCTGCAGATTCTTTTCATATCAGGCTGTTGTCTGGCACCCTCTCATCTGCTGCGCTCTCTCACCTCATGCTCTCCTCTTCGCGCTTAGTCTATCACACCCTTACCACAATTGATTACGAAGGGGAGCAAGCCCTCAACAGCGTTCTGGACGGATTCTTTCCACTCTTCTTCACTGCCGGCCCATTTCGCACTAATACGTTCGCATTCGTGCGCAAGAACCACACCAATTTGATCCTGGGCAGGCCTTTAAACACGTCGCTTCAAACATTGCTGGATTATGTCTTTTGATGTTTTAGAATACTTGTTTCCGAAAAAAGTCTTCAGCTGATCTTTAAAGGCATGCCCAGGATCAGTTTGGTGGGATCTTGCACACGAGTGCGAATGTATTGGTGCGAAATGGGCCGGCAGAAAAAAAAAGAAGGGAAAAAATGTCAAAACACCTAGGTTGAGGACTTACTCACCTTTGTAACGGCTATGCTAAGGCAATGAGAGACTAAGCGCGGAGAGGAGAGCATGAGGGAGCGCAAAAGATGAGAGCGCGCCAGACAACAATCTGACATAAGGGAAGCTTGCAGCTACAGCAGTTTACTTTGCCAAGCCCTAACGCTACTGTGGGGTAGTTTACGTGCACGGGAGTGTAACGTTATTGTCCTCATGAGGTTTGTACTACAGATTGAAGGGATTCACACGACTTTTGAATGGGTTGTGCCTTTAAGTATTTTTTCGGACGAAACAAAGATGATGCACGGAAAACCATTTTGGCAACGTTTTTGACCACTGCTATATGTAACCCATGTATAGTGGTAGTCTTTAAAAAATGATAAAATCGTCAGAGTTCGAGTTTTATCAGGTAATTCTGTACTTGTTTTATAGTCTTACCTGTCCGAATCCTCCAATACTGATAAGCCCGCCGACCACGTATTCATCGAGACATTCGCCATTTGATAACAAGTGTGGAACCTCCTGCTTCTCGTCTTGGTTACGACTGGTCTGTACAAGGTATTGCATAAGACACAGTGTGGAGAACTGAGAAACCCAACACTCCACTCAATCTGATTGTTTTCGCGTATTATCCCCAGCTTTGGCCTAAAGGGCTGATCAAGTTTAAATTTAGTGAGTTTGGGAACGAAAACAGTTGTCATGCATGCACAGAAGCTGGCATCAAACCACTACCCACCGCAAAACCTGGTGATACTTTTTTTTGATTTTGATCAGCAACCTATAATTTTCCCCTTTGACTTTTCTTACGCTCAATGGATATCAATGAGGAGTAGCTGCTGCAGCTCTGGGTTTGGGCACAGTCTCGTGATATTGGCGGACCCGAATTTGCACTGTCACCATATACCTACCAGGTTTTCCTGACTTTGACTCGAAGCAGGACTTTACGATAACAACCTTGGGTTGAAGAAGTGGAGAATTGCCTAGTGAGGAGACAGGCGGACCCACTGAGGGTGCGGACTAACACGCAATCAGCAGCGAAAGATTTGACCTCGTCGATCTAGCATGACTCACTCTTGGCGCACCAGGCGAACCACGCCCATCGATGATCTAGTCACTCCCGCAGATCTATACGCAGCGAGTTATTAGATAGCAGAGAGAGCGTTCTATTCAAGAGGGCACGACGATTAGAGTCGCATCAATGGGCGGATCAAGGCAAAAAAAAGAGGTCCCATTTCTCGGGTTCTGGGCCGCTTCTCATGGTTTCTCGTTCTTTGTGGTCCCACTCACCATCCCTAACTTAATTTGGAATGGGTGCTTTTCCATCGTCAACTCTGCCTTAAATTTTCCCTGACCTCACTTGTAGAGCGGAAGTGGTGGGAGAATCCAGCTGAAATCCGACTATAGGCACGTGCTTGACGGATGTTTGAACACTGCCTTGTTTTCCTTCCCAACAATATTTATATTTACAATAAAAAATCATAGCTCAAAGTTCCAGCACAAACCCTACATACTTCACAGCTCAATAAATTGTCCTTTGTCCCGTCCCCCGAAAACTTTTTTCTTTCTCTCATCAGAACCTTTCCCTCCTGCTGACTCCCCGCATATAAATGTCAACTTCGTGGACTTTCGTAACGAAATTTATGTGTAAATTTTCAATGCAGACCTAATCTTCATAAAATCTTCATTGCTGAATCTTCAAAATGCGACATCATTCAGACACGTGAGAAAATCTCGTAATCTTCTCAACGACTTATTTATGTTTTGTTACTGATTCATTACAATTTGACAGCGGCTGTCGGATAGCGAGGAACTATGTAGGAGCACATTGATCCCATGTCTCTTCTGCTTAGAAAGAGGAAGAGATTTTGGTGAAAAATAGTAAGGCCCTCATGTGCCGCCTTGCTGCCATCCTACCAATCGCGGCACACGTGACGTCTGCGCCCTCTCGCGTACAACATGCTCTCTTACGTTTTCCCTCTCCTCGTGGCACAGTGTCTCTCACCACGGCCGGCCTCACAAGGGGATCTCAATGTTTCCTATTTCGTTTTTTGCTTTTTCTTCCTAATGAAATTCTTCATCGCACTTCAGGTCAAATTTTAACAAAATAACACACCAATTCGATTCAGGCTCGTGCCATTAAGAATTTTGTAATGATCAGTGCCATTTTGGAATGCGAATACATTTTAGTTTTATTCATAATCATGGCAGCATTTGAATGTGAATAAGACCGCAAAGCATGTCCCAAGATAAGTCAGGGCTTGATTAACGATTTTGCTCTTACAGAAGCCACTTAAAAATTCGAGCGACAGTGGTCTGACAGGCTCCGTAGGCTTGGACTGGTTATAATGGGAATGGATCAGACCCTTTCTGCGTGGGGAAACGACACCTCATGCCAGCGCACACCTGCCCTCAAAACCGCAAAGTGCTAGTTTTCACCTTTCACTTTCCTCTTTACGCAATAAGGATGTCTACAGGGGTGGCCAAAAAAAGAGACACTTCACTTCACGTTAGAACGGCTCTAATGCTGGATTCAAAACAAGCTCTTCCAATTGGATATTGGAGAGCACATTTCACTCCATCAAAATTCATAATAGCTGCTTTCTACACCTATGAAATTGGAAGAATTCTCATTGAAAACCTTGTGCAGCTCAACGTGGTCGGTGAGGGATCATGGACCATTATACCGTTCAGAGCTACTGTCTCTGGGAAGATATCCGTCAGTTACTCGATTCAAGTGATCGCTTAGATGCTTCAGGCTGGAGCAATTACAGAAGACTTCCATGAGCTCCACGGCGATTGCAAATGACGTCGTATTCTGAAGACCACGAGGGCTATGAACAGGGGCTTGCATCTACATATGGAGGGACATTTAATCAATATTTTGCCGAAAGAAATCCATGGACCACGGCAGCCTGTGCGAGTTAAAGCTTGCTGATATGGGTCAGGTGCAAAGTGTCTCTTTTTCTTGGCCACCCCGCACACTTTCAGCTGAGCCTATCACTTCGACAGAAGCTTTCTTATTTCCCCTGTGCACCAAGCTCCTTATAAAAGCGTAGCCCTCCTCTTCACTCATGAAGGGGCAGGTTGAACCCATTTGCTGGGTTGTTTATCCACTGATCGTACTGTCATAGGTATCGGATTGGTATCACTACGGATCATGTCCGCTGTTTTTTACCCTTTCGTTTGTTGAGCCATTTTTCGATTCATCTGGCCATTCTCGGGCTTCTCTGCAGGAGGCCACGGGCGTGATTTTTTTCTCAATTTTGGCTTTCCATACGGTGAGCGTTTTGTAGATCCCCTGTTTCACTACAGTCAAAGTGTTCAAGGCCGCAACCGCTCGCCCCCGCCCCTCTCCCTCCCTCCCTCCCTCCAGAAGCACTCAATGTGCGCAAGAGTAAAGAGAAGAGGAAATACCTTCGGTATTTCAAGACGTTCCCATCCCCCATCCCTTTTGCCAATGACCAGTACTTTAACGAAAGGGGTTCCGTTGGAAAAATTTTCTCTTACTGTGACTTCTAAATAAAAAATGATGCCATTCTGCCAATTACTTCTCCCCATCCCCCCCCCGAAATATGACTCGGCCAGCAGGGAAAATTGACACCGCTCCTTCTTGGATGGAATCCCGTATTGTATCTGGAATCAAGAACATTGCTCAAGATCTTTGCCATTAATTTCCTGATAATTTCAGCGAACACAGAAACAGGAAAGTTCCTTGGTAGCGCCTTGCGGCTCACTATGGTCCCCTTGAGAGAAGCCTTGTTGGGCTTCGTGAAACCGACTTTCAGGATCACTACTGCAGCGAGGATTGGGAAAAATTGAAAAGTTACACATATTTGAGAGTGTGTTCTAGGGTTTTGACGCCAATTCTTTTGACGCCGGACTTGGGTTTACCTTGTTCCAGGAGAAGGGAGCCGCGTCAGGTAAAGTCGACCCAGGATTTGCTCATTCTATCACAGAACATTATTTTTCCAAAAAAAAACCAAGTGAAATTGTCGCCGTTTCAATAGTTGTAAATGTAGCAGTAGTCGCGTAGCGTAAGTGGCGTCACTCCCTACCCGTGGTCCGGTGATCAAATCCCAGATTGGAACTGGTCCAGGCCAATCAAGCCTTCCATTTCTCCAAGGTCGTTCTCTTGGCACTACACTATCTGGGAGAATAAAAACACTGGCCAGTACATCGACCGATCTCCGCTAGTCACTATGAGCTCTACCGCATATTCAAATGCCATTGAGATCTTGGGTGGAAGTAGCATGCGTGGCGCATACCAAAAAGAGAGTGAACAACGCTGAACAATGTATCCGTTATGTGGACCCTTTATGGAAGAAAGGCTGGCGGCGCTGATGTCGTTGAAAAGACATTCAGGTGAGTGAGCCACTTGCGACTGAGCCTTATGGAGGGGAAGGCATTGTAAAAGAGGATGTGAGCAATTTCTGTTCTCCCTGGTATTTCTCGCCGCTGCTGCGTTTGATTTTGTCTCTCCTACCAGCGGTTTTTGAATGCCCTGTTTTGAATGTCCCCCTGAGGCCAACTGGTCCTGAGCGCCAGCTGGGCTTCTAAGGGAATAAGTGGCGCTTTTGACCTAACTATGCTTTACCCATAGCAAAGGCAGCCTCTGTAAGTGCTATCACCCCCATGACGACATAGTGACAGAAGCGCGTAGTATAATGATGCTACTGTTATCTTCCTTTGCTAATCATTTCAAAAGCACATTTCAGTTCAAGCGGCCGATATCTCACTGTTGGTCTTTCTAATGTCATATGTCTGTGTGTGTGTCTGTGTATGTCTACGATTTTTGCCACCTTTATGGCAGGTATCGAGTTTTGGGACGTCTAAGCGCACACCACCTTTCGACACTTTTGCAAGATAGGGGGCATTGTGATGACAATTGACTGGCAAACCCACAAAGCGCCTCCTTTGTGTTAAAAGCGGAAGTGAGCCTTAAGTGGGGGGGGGGGGGAGAGAGAGACTCGAAGGTGAGTACGCGATTTCCATTTTTCCTTGAGCTTCTGCCCTCTCCTGGGATTTGTTCTAAAGGTCTCGTTTCATGGCTCAGTCTAGTATCACCTACCACCAGCCCTGTTGTGATGTCCCCCTCTTCCCACGCACATGAGCGCCGTACCCCTTTGGAATAGAACCTGAATCTTTTTCACATCACCGGTAACTTGTCTCGAGTAATGCGGGAATCTAGTAAAGGCATCGGCGCTTATGTCCTTGGGGGAGGGGGGTTGGGGGGGGGGGTGGGGACATTCAAGTCAATGAGTCAATTATTGTGCTTGGGACTAAGCGTTGTGCAATGACAGGTATTCTGGATGGAAGTTGTGAGCAATATGTATTTTCCTTGGCGCTTCTCCCCTCTCATGAGCTTGGTCCTAGTGTCACTGCTACTGGCCCTGTTGTGATGAAATAAATGACAGGATCAAATAAAACAATTTACTACTCATACATAACTGCTTCCACCATTGACAACTAGTTGTATACAAATAGAAACATGAATGTACAAGATTTTAAGCATTTTACAAAACAGAAACCTACTTACCATGAGAATTGGAAAGAGGGAGGCCGCTAACGGTGAGTAGGCGTGTAAGGATGAGAAACACCGTTAGGAAATCCTTATCACAAATAAATATTGTGATAGAGCGAGAAATGCACATGCGAATATTCAGACAATACACAGCAGCAATGATTTGAAAAAGGGTTGGATAGACGGAAATGATAAAATAGAGTGGATAAGTTCACGGATCGTGGATAAACAGGAGTGTGTGGAAAGAGATTAGCTTTCAGATAAACTCCGCAACTCTTTGAGGATTAGCACATTGCGTCCTCTTTCCAATCTTTTCGAGTATGACAGAGCCTGAACATTCAAACGACAGAGCCTGAACATTCAAATTGAATACAAGTTGTACGTTTCAATGGTGTTGAGTGAGTGATTTACAGTTTAAGTGTAGGTCATGCAGGGGGGGGGGGGGGGCAAAAAAAAAGTCACTTTGCCCATGACGCACATCATCAAACTTTTCGTTGCAAAGACCGCCGCTACAATTCGGAGTTTTGCGTCGATATATTCCTTAGATGTCCCCCCATAAGCAGAAGCAAGCCCACCTTCATTGCCTTCACCTTCTCCAAAATATGACGTCATCCATCATCAACGTCGAGCTCAAAGAGGCCTACAATAATCGCTGAAGCTGCTACGTATTTTCAGTCGGATAGGTGGTGAGTAGTTTATCAGAGACACTAGCTCTGACCATGCAAGATAGCTTTTGACCAGCGCTTCGGGGTCGTCATAGTGGACTATGGTATCTCCACGACCTCGTTGAGATCGTACCGTGCATCACGTTTCGTGGGAAAATCTTCTGGTGTCGTCGATGTAGAGACACCCTATATAATTTTTCTGATAGAATAGAAAGTGGTCTTCAATATGCAGTAGGGTTCATTTAGTCTGATTTTGGAAAGGGGTAATTTATTTTGCTTCGAATATGGGTGGAAGCGACTCTTTTTTTGCCCCCCCCCCCTGTATATGTACTTGATGTGCTAGACATTCGGTAAAGTGTGTATAGCACGGAAATCGTAACTCGTAATGAAACGCCTTGAAACTCTACACATTTTGGCTAATTCGGGTAAGATTGGAGCAGCTTCCAGGTCATAAGATATATTAGGTTGCGGCTCCCTCTGTTCTGCACGAATTTGGGCGGGGCCGCGGCGAACTTGCGGCGAACGCGGCCGAGCGGTCTTCAGATTCGCCTGGGTATTTGACGCTATATTACTTTAAACGCATTACGCGAGAGGATACGTGATGCAGCGCCGAAACTCATTCCTATGGGTACCTTTGAATTGACTTCACTGCTTTTAGCGCAAAGAACCGCTAGCTTTTGATAGAAAGATATTAAATTTTTAGCCGCACGTTAACAACTAGCGACTGATAGTGATGGTGCGTATATGATGATAGTATTTGTGGTTGGAATACTCAAAAAAGAAGTCCAAAATACGTACGAACATTTGAGACAACCTAGCAGTTGTTTCGACACATATTTAAAGAAACAGTCTCAGAATGAATTCGAGGCTTTGAGCGGTCGGTAACGAAGTTATAGGCGGGAGAGTTAACTGATAATAAAGAAAAAACAAAGAAATCCGCCGGCGAAGCCTTTGGACAAGTTTCACCTGGTGGACGAGTTGTCTGAACTACTTGCTTCGCCGGACTTCAATTGCATTTGCCCTAATACAGTTAGAGACATATGCATCATATAAAAATAGAAATACAACAATCAAATGAAATAAGCAAGTAAAACCCATGAAAAAGACGCGGCAATGATTGGCGAATGGGCGTTTCCCAAGATCTTTGCGAACGCCCCTATCAACGGCGCCTTCCTGGCTTCTATGCGGCTTTCTAAGGTGAGTTTTTTGGTTAGTGACACTTCCTATGGTCTTGATTAGGGCTAGCGCAACATTTCCACCCCATAGCATAGAATTTTGTAGAGCCCTGCTGAGAATGTTGCTTTAAGCTTGCAGAAGTTTTGGATATACTTCGACAGCACAGTGACAATCATTTTCCGAACCAATAAATATTGACCTGTCTGTTTCCAGAGAGCTGTTCAACTCTTTGCTTTGGAAGAGTTCGATTAGTTGTTTTTGTTCAAAAAAGGTAGCAGCACAGAGGACTTATATATTGCCACCAGGATTCATAAAAATATTCATAGAGTTCAGACACTCTCCGTGAAATTTGTTCCCAGTGAATATTCGGGTTGAAGTCTGCGCTAAATGGTGCCATTTCTGACAAAAAAAACAAACAAAGAACATCACCGGTTAAGAGGTCTGTATGAGAGATGTCCTTACAAGGGAAGGATACCTGGTCGAAGTGGCCATTTGAAATGAGACCTATACTCACAAATGTGTTTTCGGACGCTGATCTCGAATCCGTCTTCCAAATTTGCGGAAAGATTCTCTGAACAGAGTTGGGAAGTTGGTTTCAAATGAAAGCTCACTAAAAGAGTGACCGATAAACCGAGCAGATGAGAAACGATTTGGCGGAGAGGTAGTCCTGGCTGCTTCTGTCGGTGAGACCATAGCTCGGATCTTGCTGGACTCTGTGCTTTTGCACTTTATCACTATGCCTGTTTTCAGTATAAATAACTATTTAGTGTTGAAGCTTGCACTGTGTATGACGTTGTCATGTTTTAGAGGGGTTCGCTTCTAGCATCAACTTTTTTGTTAAAATTTTTCGGTGTTGTCCGTAACTAGTAACCCTAGGAAAAAATGCCATGTGATTATTCGGATAACGTAAGTCTGTAGGACAGTCACGTATATGTGATTTACTTTAGCCTAATTCCATTCCATGGTTAACACGTTGACGACAGGCTGACGCGCATGCGCGTCAGCATCTTTGTATTTATTTTTTTCCGCACATGAATGACTTTTTTCATGTCTTGTTTCTATTCTATAGTCTACACTTCCTGAAAACTACAAACGGCATCGTCCATTCGGGGGGTAGAATATGCTCGAGTTGAGGAAAGGTTTTCTTAACTTTTGAAAGTTGAGGGG
>KZ345026.1:509295-522262 GCA_002352805.1 Teladorsagia circumcincta
TACTCCTGGATCTTTCTTCATTGTCTTTGGATTTTTGCCATCTTTCTGAAATTATAGCAGTCCTTCACTTCTAGACAAAGTATATATAGTTTGTAAAACATGAGCTTTCGTATACCTTTTTCTTAGCACCATCTTTCACATCTTTTCGTTTGCTTTGCCTTAAAACACACCTTGTACTGAAGTTATAAGCAAGTTGAAGAAGTTGTGAAACACGACCAGAGGGTGCATACTGCAAGAGGCTTGGCAAGGCAATGGCCAAGGCAGAACAGGCAGGGGATGTCCTGAAGAGGTGCTGAAGAACCGAGACACAGGCAAGTTTTTCTGGTTGAAGCCAGTGTAGGGCGTCAGGATATAGAGAACTAAGGCTATGAAGAGCAGGAATGACACTTGAGGTTTCAGCGCAGATAAAGCGGAGCTGACAAGAATATTTTTATAGGATTCTGAGGGAGGAGTTTCTCCGTAAGGGTGGCACACACTTAGAGCCAGAGACCGGTCCCACTGGATTTCTGACAGAGGACGAGGTCAGTCGAGGAGTAAGAAGAAAGGCTGGAAAGGAGGTTGGACAAAATTGTTGCGTTCTTAGATCACGGAACGAGGTGGCTCTCCTGCTCTATGAACTGAGTAACTGTGGAAGGAGGGGGTCCGAGCATGGAGAACAAGATCTATCGTCCTCATCAAGCAGGGCGACACGATGAAGGGCTCCAAGTGTCGGTATATCAACTTGATTGCACATACCATGAAGCTACACGACGCTTGGTCTGCTCGATCTGAGAAACTGGTCCAGATGTCGCCGGAGCGGTCGGCGTCGTGACGTGCAAAAAATGCCATTTTCATATTTGGCAGGGAGAAGTCTCGAGAATTAATGCCATCTTTGCTAGACTCTTGATCTGGAGAAAACGCTCGATCTACCTCTAGCGACTCTGCAGAGCCTGGCAACACCTGCCAATCAGGCTCATCATGTCGAACGTGTGAGTGCTGATATGCTATGGTATAACCAAAAGCTGACGGTGACCTAGGTTGAAATGCTGTCTCGGTAGTGTAAGTTAGCACAATGGCACCGGTAAGCAAAGATGCGGGTCAAGTCGGATCCAGGCTTTGCTCATACTTCAGCAATCCTGCGCAGCTTCCGAGAACTCCCTTGAAAGAAATGTTCCTGAACACTGAGCTCTCTGACTGCTTGTCGAAGGGTCCAAGAGCGCTATGAGTACCTGTGCGCTTGGCAATGATAGTGACATCATGGCACATTATCCTCTGCACTTCTTTTGTCTTTCACCCTGATTTGTGAATAGCAATGTGGAACTTTACGGCAAGGTCAACAGCGTCTTGACGTGCAAACAAACTGTGACTGACCGAGAAGATTCTTGAGCTCTGAAGAGCGTACCCTATTACTTTGGAGGAAGCTTTGCACGAGTAGGAGACGTCTAAGACATGTAGATAACCTAACAGCTTACGGTAGGTGGCTCAGGCAGTGAACCTAGCAGGACATGGGCATAGATCATATGCAGAGAAACCGTTGACATCCTCTACGCTTGGCGGTGCCTGAGGGTGCTACTGAGATCTAGGTAATGGACTGGTGAGCACTCATGTCCTTAGGGGGGAGGACACTTGAAACAGGGCATTCAAAACCCGCCGGTATGTGACACTAGGACTAAGCCCAGGATAGGGAATAAACACAGGGAGAACAGCGATTCTCAAATTCTTTTTCCAGAATCTCTTCCCCTCCCTAGGGCTTAGTCTCTAGTTCTGCTAGTGGCTCACTCACTTCAATGTCCCTCTCCCCTCCTCTCTAAGTACAGAGCGCTGTACGGAAGCGGGTACTGTCCTGCAGTCCTGCACATAGTATCATAATCATATCAATCAATCATATATATCATATCGTATCATATCATATCATATCATATCATATCATATCATATCATATCATATCATATCATATCATATCATATCACATCATATCATATCATATCATATATCATTAGATACAGCTCTACCCCTCTTAAAAAAGAGTACGAAGTGGGCTTGTGGTAAGGCAAAAGTTGACGCAATTAAAAGTGTAAGGATCTAAACATCAAAACCATTCACCAGGCTGCCCTTGTTCAACAGTGCAGCTGAAGCCGCGAAAACGGCGACGATTCATCGGAAATGTACGGAGATGGTCAAAAAATCTCTAGAAGGGGCAACAGATTCGTAGCCAAAGACAAACGATTACAAGGTTTCAAGGAAGGGTAAAATGTCATTAAGAAGAACCGTACTGAACCTAAGGGTTTCAAGAGATATCTGGATAAGAGAAAGTGGCGGAGGTGGCAAGGTGTTATCTAATAGTAACAGCGGTTCCTGTCATGGTGCGGGATTAACGCAAGGGAGATGAAGAAGATTACAATAGCTGTCTTCATCTATCCATGTCTTTCCACGAACGTTCTTCTATTCCTCAATCCACTTTATGAGATTTCTTTCAGTGACTATCGTTCACATCGTTGAATGGAAGGCGGAACATGTGAATTTTTCAATCAAATCCTCACTTTTTGTCGTCGTCCAAGTCAGACAAGTCACTGACTTCTACATCATCGTAACCTTTTTTCTTTAGTGGCTGTTTGCCATGATCTTGATCCTTTGCCAATTCCTCGATATTCATATCTGAAACTTATACGCGTTCTGATACTATTGAACTGTTCGCCTAAGTAAAGATACTTACCTAAACTTCAATGTGAAAATTCTTCAAAATGTCTGTATGATTTGATCATCCACCAACCAATCTACAAGTGCACCGTGAGCGATAAGGCCGTGCTCATCAACTGTTAGGCCAAACAATGGCCTCAAACTACCGAATGTTCCTTTATATACCGTGAAGATAACGGTTCTTTACACTGATCATCACTATCTGAGCACTATCAAACACTCTGTACTTGTATGAATCAGAAACGGCGCTGTTGTACTTAAGGGGGAGTAGGGAGGGTATCATTGCGCGGAGAGTCCAACACACCCAATATTTCCCCCTCTTATCCTCCTCTAGAACTAAGGCTAAGCGGAACTATGTGTTGGGTCACGGGGGGAGGGAAGGAGTGGGCAAGTATTCTTTATTTTCCCTGCGGTTCATCCTCTACTTCAAGCGTAAATGTC
Source organism: Teladorsagia circumcincta (assembly GCA_002352805.1). NCBI lineage: Eukaryota > Metazoa > Nematoda > Chromadorea > Rhabditida > Trichostrongylidae > Teladorsagia > Teladorsagia circumcincta. The sequence continues at coordinate 512,413 of KZ345026.1, forward strand.
TTATGAAGTGCATCCACCTATCTTCTATTGAAGCCTTCTGCCTCGATGTGTTTTTTTAAGAGTTACCGCTTCTTAGTCCCACTTTCATCTCACCCACTACCGCCGAAAGAGGATAGCATGAACACGGTAAAACATTCTACGTAGATCAATCCCTTTTTGGTCTTTTTGGTTCGCGCCACGCACTCTACTTCTATTTGAAATTGTGACACTGAATGCGATTTGGCCTCATAAATTGACTTGCAATGACAAAGAAATATCAAGTTACATATTTCTTCTCCACTCATTTGGAACTGGTAATGATTGATCGAAGGGCCTGAGTATCGCCCGGGTCTAATCAGGATCTGATCTCTGCGCCATGCGCTTGGTAAGCGGGAAATGGCAGAAATGTCCCTAAAGTGGTTGGCCGATAGGGTAAGGAACAAGCATCGTCAGAGTAAAGTTGTGGGGCAATAGAAGTCGGAGCTAGTTGGGAAATAAAGCAGTGTAGAGATTTTGGGCGCGACTGAGTTAGGGCGATGTCAGACTTTGCGACCATCCGGCGATTCGCCAGCGAATCGCTGGATGCGAGCGTTGCGCAAGCGAATCGAACGTTGCACCAGCGAATCGAACGTTGCACCAGCGAATCGAACTTCGCGCCAGCTACTCGACAGTGTTTGAATGTGGCGGGTCTAGACTCCCGTAGTGGGGATCCTAGATCTTCTAGTGGGGTGTCTAGACCCGCCACTTTCAAACACAGTCGAGTCGCTGGCGCGAAGTTTGATTCGCTGGTGTAACGTTCGATTCGCTTGCGCAACGTTCGTATCCAGCGATTCGCTAGCGAATCGCCGGATGGTCGCAAAGTCTGACATCGGCCTTAAGGTGGGAGTGTGCAGCAAGTAAGGCTTTGAAAAGACCTCGGCGTAAACCAGTGCTACGGGCTCAAAAAAGAGCGCTAGAAAAAGTCAACCAGACAATTTGGTTTGGGTTCTGCGTGGACGAATGCGGTCATCAGTCAGCTGTTTTGTACCAGTTTCAGAGTATAATAACTTCCTGATTCAGATGCTGGAAAAGAAGTCGCTATTGGTTCGAGAGGTGCAGCAATCGTCCCCTTCGCTCGACGAGTATCAGAAATGTTGCGCAGAGGTCAGCTATTTTAATCACTCATTCATGAGACTTGCAGTTGCCGTTTCCACCTCAATTTTCCATTTTCAGGATTTACGACAGTTTTCGGTGATCCTTGTCGGAGTTGACAAGTCAGGTTCGTTTGTCCAATCACTTACGGTTAGAGGCCTTCAAATTGGGCGATAAAAGTGTTTGCGGACATGCTACATTGTCTTGTACGATTTCTTGAATTAGGATTGAGTGAATTACTAAAGTGCTCGGGACAGGGTCAATCCTGGCATTAGCAGTTTTTGGAATTTTCACGTCCCCCCCTTCCCAAGAGGTCCCGATAAGACCTTTACCATCACCATCAGCCTTGAGGGGTCCTCTTATACGGTTCCATCCCGATCGCAGAAACGACTAATTTCTGGATGTACTTGCACCCACGGACAGATCCTGGGCCGGGGACCGTTCTTTTGAAGGGGCACGTAGCGCACTACATTTCCACCCTTATTCAGACGCTAATTCTATTTCATGCTAATCCATTCTATTAACTTCACACAGCTTCCGAGAAGCTGACTGGTTTATTACTTGCAGACGCTGTAGCAGGGTTGTGCGGTCTAGCGTTAGACAAAACGTTTTTGAGGCTGAAAATCATGGAAGTCAGGGTGGGCGGATTTTATCATGGTTTCCTCTTCAATAAATATGTTGTTTTTTTTTCATCACATGTGACTATGTTGTTGAAGGATGAAAAAGAGACGATGATATCGTCTGCACTAGTAAGGAAGGCTGTAAAGATTGCACGAGAACGTTTCTCTGATGCCGTTGTCACAGTTGATCCGGACCTGAAAAATTTAGCTGATTATGAACGCCTCGGGCAAGTTAGGCTGATTATCTAATATTTGGTTTGTTTGGAGCTTGCGATTACGATAAGCTGGGTGCCCTTAGGGGAATTATATGCGCAAGTGGAAGTGGTAGCCAGCGAGAAGGTATGACGTTTTCATGACTAAAGGTTGCTCATTTGCAGCGCAGTAATGTTTCAAAGTTGCGAACCGTTACGCTCCAAAACCGCCCCACCCACTAGTTTGGTTCGTAATGGCGCGCTCTGTTGCTGTTCACTTTCCATTTTGAAGGAGCATTTCACTTTTTGGAGCCATATCTGTACCTCTATCTGCATCTCCATGTCTGTGTAATGTGTTATCTACAAGCGTGGTGTTTGTTTGCGTGTTACCGGCCACTGGGGTAAAGAGGTCTAAACAACCTCTTCCTTGGCTACCACCCACCCATGGTCGAAAATGAACGGGCGAATAAGGGGGTCCCATTCTCTGATAGATTGAATATGGAATATACCCACATCGCCTCTGAGTCCGCCCAGAACTTATCGCAATCGCTGTCGGAAATGAAATTCTTACCAAATCCTAAACTTGGTAATAATAATCTCATTCTCTTGCAGCTTTTTGAAAATTTCTCGTCCAAGTGATGCTTCTTTCCAGCTAGTGTTTCCTCCAACTTACTCATTATTGAAGAGGTATGTCACTGTTACCCTACCGTCAGGACAGTAGCTTTAGTTTGGTGACATATTCCGCAAACACCAGATTTCACTCTTCTGCTTAGAAATGAATGGTGTGGAGTTGGCCACTCGTGAGAAAATAGGAAAACGAATCGCAAAAACAGAAATCGCATTCATGAATTCTTTTTTGGGCCTTTTTACAGCGGTAGATCACTGGGTACCGCGATGAGGAAGCGGACGAGAGATCTGCGAAGATCTGCGTGACGACACAGGGGTTTTCGCGAGATGCAGACATCTCGTGAAAACCGTTGGTCCCAAACTAAGTACAGCTGCAGTGGCTTTGGGTGGAATGTTTACGCGATAATGGGATGATGGCTCTAGCGTCCTCAAAACGCGCTTCCGAGCCGCAGGAGTTTCGAATATCTTTCTTCATGGGCTGGTCTACTTAAGGGATAAATTTACCTATCTTAGTCATCGGAATTAACTCGAAAGAAGCCCTCTAGATTCCTATGGCGAAGTCTCCTACACTTGCCATCATGCCCCGCATGGCACGTTAGAGCTCGTCTGATTTATTCTTCAACGGCATAACCTTATTTGGACGTCAATACCCGCTCTACGACCGTAAAAATAGAGAGATTTGCGTCTATGTCTTTTCTTAGCCATTAAAGCAGAATGGTTAAAACCATGCCCCAACATTAAATTGATGTGGTTCTTGCGCACAAATGCGAATGTATTGGTGCGAAATGGGTCGCAGTAAAAAAAGGAAAAGAATCCTTAGAAAACGCTTAGGTCTAGGACTTGCCCACCTTCGTAATCGAATGGGCTAAGGAAGTGAGAGGCTAAGAGGAGTGTGTGAAGCGAGCGAGCGCTGTAGATGAGAGGGCGCCAAACAAAAGCCTGATAAAAATTGCAGCTACAGCAGCTCATTTTGTAAGGCCCTAGCGCTCTTGTCATGTGATTTCCGTGCGCGGGAGTAGCACATCCGTGATTGTCCGGGGTCTATCCTACAGGCCGAAAGAAATCGTTCACACGACTTCTGCCTGGATTTTGCCCTTTATTATACGATCGAGTTGTCGAGCAAGGCAGTAAAGTGACACAAATTTCAAAAAATTTAAGTGACCGTAAAATAGCGCTTCGTCTTGATTGTGGAATAGTTGTGGGGAGAAAGCAACGTGATTCCAATAGTTCTTCACTTTTTGGATTGTATAGATTGCTCCTTTTTTTGAAGGTGGAGTAGAGGTGAGAGGGGCCGCTATAATCTTGGACATTTTCCGCCCAAACCAAACAAGCTGCTAATTTCTCTGAAGTGAACTTACTGATTCATGATTTGGAGCATGGGAATGCATCGTTTCGATTTCACAAAAAGGTTTGAAATCCTATTTCCACGGGGCAAATCGCCAATCATTTGCTATTATTGTAGAAGAATAGAGTAGTCTGTAAAACACCTTCGTAAAAGGGCTGATGAGCCCATCTATTCAGTTAGAGCTTGAAATGGATAAGTGCGAATGAAAGTCAGGAAGAGAGTCATACCAGCTTTTCACATCTCATATGTAATTGCAGATTTTGTTCCGATGTATCCTGCTCTGCACGTGATGCTTCAGACGACATCTCAGTACTTTTCGACAGAATTTTGGTATTGCTTATGTATTGGTTTGTTCAGAGCTACACTACCTTTGCGACATACATTCACATCGAATTCTGCGCTTCTTCCAATTTAGAGTCAGAAACGGCAATTTCTTCCTAATAGAGCAGAAACGAGTAGGACTATTCGCAGACTTTCGTATTTGCTTTGAAAACGATACTGTGACTCATTGAATTCCGTCGCTAGAAGGGCAAAAGGACAGCAATTCTCTTTCCCAAGCTTTTCGTGGTAAACACGCATCAAACACCGCCTAGTCAGGAGCACGCTCCGCCCATTGTTGGTGGGGTTTCCCCGATTGATCAGCCCATCCTTCTCCTTTTTTCTACCCTGTCTACCACAGGCAGTTTCGGAATCGTGTAAAGAAAATTTGCCCAGAGCACCGGCCATGTCCCCTTCATTTTGTATATTTTTTGGCCCTTGCCCTACCCTCCCCAAGCTTGATCCAACCTTTCTGTTTTACAGCGCATTTCGGAGAGACACAAGCATACACGTCGACAGATTTAGCGCCTAATCTGTAGTGAGATATATTTACTTGTTTCAGTATCTGAAAGGAATTTTTTGGAAGCGCTGAAGTTCCTCTTTGGTGTCACTATAGAGCGCATGGCACTATGTTCATGATTGTATGATTTGGTTAGCTCATGTAGATGTTTTTAGGCATTCAAATACGTCCCTCTAGTCTGGCTGCATCATTTGATGGATGTTAGGAAACTCGGTGATTCGATAGTCCACACATTTGTATCCCTAGCTATAGCGGTGCAACAAATCCAGGAAGACGGGACCGTGCCTGTCGATCATCTATCGAGCCCTGTTTTGAAAAACGAGGCTCTACTTCTAGACTTTGCTTGGGAGCGTCTGAATACCGGTAGGTGAGGAATTGTAATTGTTGCATTTTTATGATACAAATTGTTTCAGGACATTTTTCTGAGGTCGATGAGTGTTGGAGACTACTTTATGCCGCCGTTTCATTGGTGAAGTCTGTTCGGTTGGCCTCGGCAGGGCAATATTTGGTGGGTTTTTCAGAGAAAAGGGAGAGATAGTCAGAAGCACGCCTGTTTGCTGGCTTGCTCACCCGTGGACCACAAATTGAGCTCCGCTCAGTCATTAAAAGCTATCGTTCCTCATAGCGTTCTGATTGATAGCGCATCCGCCTAATGCAAAGGAAAAGTGGTTTGTGGGAGGACTTCCTTCCCGCACCCCGAAATTGAAAAATGAAGTAGATGAGGTGGAATTGAAATTGAAAAAATGAGGTAGGTGAGGTAGGAATGGGTAAATCAAGCATTCTGTATTTACTAATTTCACTGGATTTTGTAACGGAATCAAGTTATCTGAGGGCCGTAATGTGTATGGCCCGTGCAAACTCTTCATTTGTCATAGCCTTCCAGTTCTGAAGTAACCATTTTTTGCGGCATGGCATTCGAAGGCGTGGCGCATGCTTCAGAATGGGTGGCGCAGGCTTGAGGTATGTCTTGATGATGATCGCTTTCATTTAGAGCAATGTATTCATGTTTATTTGTAGAAGCCTAAAACAACAGGTGATGGGTACAGATTTCACCGTGTTTCGTATTTACTTAGGTACGGTACATGAGTACCTGTACTGGGATAGGGGAGGGCTACAAGTTTCTGCGTTTTTAGACACTCATGTTGTGATTTTGTTCTTCTGCAATGGGATCCAGCTAAATTAAGCCGATATCATACTTTGCGAATCGTTACTAGCGATTAGCTAGCGTTTGCGGTCGCGTTGCGGCACCAGCCAGTCAAGTGATTCATTGGCTGCGACGCGACCGCAGACGCTAGCGAATCGCGCGGTTCGCAAAGTCTGACATCGGCTTTAGAGTTCTTCCTTCCGGGGGCTGAGGACAGTGAAAGGTCAGGAATTGCCAGACGAAGCTTCATTGGTTGTTCAAGTGGAAAGCTGTTATCATTCGTATCTAGAACAGGAGCCAAGCTCCTTTGCCAATGAAGCTTCGCCAAACCCTTCCTGTCCTTTCACATGTTCTGAGCCCATCGGAAGGGTGAAATGCATTTTGATGATCTTTCACCATTTATTCTAGAGTGCTGTCGCTGCTGCTGATTTTGGCTTGTTAATGGGAGATGGCATTCCGGATCAACTTCTGCAAAGATATGCTCAGTTCTGTGACAGCCATCTTCCTATTCCATCGGAGATAACTGAAAGTGATGTATGTGTTGGAATATTTTTACTATCCGGGTTTCTAGAACTTTTTTTTTGACAAATGGGAGAATCATTAGTTGGTAGTTGTTTCGTGCCTTGCGGTGTTGCTAGATGGAAAATTCGATGTAACTAATATTTTGATTAAATCGTCACCGTCAGAGACCGACAGTTCGATTGAATGAGCAAAGTACTTTCGTGCCACACTATAACTGAAATGTGCAGGCGATTTGTAGCTAAGTAGCGCTTTATGTGACATGGAAGTGGAGTGGTTTGCTCGAACGGTGTACCCTTCAGCCTCTGAAGACGGCAGTTTAGGGTACTCTTCACGATTATTCCTTTTAAACCATGAAATGAAGGCCTCGTCCTTCTGGCGGTCGGCAAACCTCTGAGGCAACCGGACACTGAGCTTCGAGAGAAGCAGTGAGCAGCGCATTAGCAGAGGCGGGAGTCGCATCAAGGCTTCTTATTTGGGCTAACCAAGCCTCAAACACGTTTGCTGCACATCTTCCAGCCGCAAAAATGGCTCATCTGCAATCATGGACAGCTCTATTCTACCCATCGAAGAAATTCATCCACCTAAATTCATCGCGATGCGTGCATTTAAGTCACGCCTATGGTCACTTAGTTTTCCACCCAACGACCTCCTAAGGCGCACACACAACTAATACGCTCAAAAGTGCTGAGCTTTCAAGAAAAGATCAATTGAAAAATGAAAGATACATGTATTGTTTAGATAACCCTGTCGGTGCCGAGGAGTTTGCCCAATTCCGTTCCTATAAAGACTTTTGACGAGCTATCAAAGTGGGACTTCATTGATCAGTTTCTCACTAGAGCCGAGCCTGTCATCGTCCGAGGCCTCAATAATCATTGGCCAGCATGCAAAACTTGGAGGTCTGTCTTCTCTACGTATCTAAATTGTCTTGAGGTCTCTAGGTCTATTGCGATACTTTCATGGATATCGAATTTTCATCTTATTTTCCTGTGTATTACAGCTTCGACTACCTTCATCGTATTCTTTGCCATCGCGTTGTTCCAGTCGAACAAGGATCAAAATATACGGACAGTGACTGGGCTCAGAAACTCATGACTGGTTCAGAGTTTTTCGAAACTTTTCTTGAGGATAAGGTGAGAAACAAAGGGGTGGAACAGAAGGCTAATCTGAGAGAATATTTCGTGCTCTCTTATTCTGCGGCCTCGTCGCTGAGAATCCTATTTGAATTCATGTAACTATGTCGCTTCATATGTTGATATCATATTTTCTGATCTTATTCAATCTTCCATCTTCAGTCATTTGGCTTTGGTTGAAGTTCCAAACATTTAAGTAATTTTGTCAATCGATTTTTAAGTCTTTTGATAGATAAAAAAATAACGCACAAAAAACCATGTCGGCTGAGGAGGACTCCACGATGAATCCGCGGATGAAGGAAGGAATATACCCGTGGAAAGGCAGGTCTTCCCCCATCCCTATAGGTATGTGACGATGTGGGTTCCGCGGCAAGGGTATCCCAACGGTCAAGCAGAGCCATACCTTCGCCGCTGCCTGCCCCCCTTCACCGTCTGACTCTGGTCGCTCTAGCACAGAGAGCGTAGCGTTGACAAGGTCCCATCTAACCAGGAGGGTCTCCGAGAAAATGCCCAGCTTTCTCCAAACGGTTTTCACATAATATAGATGTGCATGCATGGATTTCAGAACTGTTGTTCATTTTTCCTGAGCGGCCCTCTGAGTGCCCAAAAGGATTTCAAATAGCTCAAGCGCCACACCTTTTTGACATCAGGTTTTGGTGAAAATCGTCTCATATGGTTATTGATGGTCAAGATGGTACTATGGCATCCATTACTGACTACGGGTATGATTTTCCGACATCATGCAAGCGCCAGTCGAAAATGCAAAAATTTGTCACATCAGGGAATCGAACCATGAGCCACCTTGACATCCCTTTTTTGGCGTTCAGAAGGCCACTCAGGAAAAATGGAACACAGTTCTATGTTCCAAGCACTTGTCTCGATATAATGCGGAGAAGTATTTTGAGAAAGGCGGCAGGCCCTGAAAAACCTTCCTTGTAAGCGTAATGGGCAAAAAGATTCCATTTCTTGAGTTCTGTACCATTTTCTTACTTTTTTCTTCGTCCGTGCATCACTGTTCAGCTAACTGGATTCATAATGGGCTGCCTTCCATCTCGACTTATGCCTTCAACACCCATTGCATCTTACCCTTACCCGTTTGGTTTTGCCTTACTGGGATTGGATATTTTCTGAAAGTTGATTCTGTTCTTGTTTCATTTTGTTCTTATAGCAGTTTTGCAGTGCAGACCTCTGTATCTTGCCCAGCATCGGATTTTCGATCAAATACCCCAGCTTTGTGATGATTTTTCTCTTCCATTGTACTGCGACCATTGTGAGGCAAGTCTATCAAGTCGTCCAGCAATTGTGATAAGTCCAGCAATCAGTTGCTCTGCCTGAGTAATGATTATTATCATTTATTTGCTCAAGAATGTGGATAAAAACGGTTGGATTGGACCCGGAAGTACTGTATCACCTCTTCACACGGATCCAAGGGAAAATATTTTTTGCCAGGTTAATTCCTTTGGTTCTGTTATTCGGCTACTTGGCAGCTTCACAGTTGTGTAACTGAGCCTTTTTCAAGATTTTGGGCCGCAAATTCTTTCGCCTCGTCGCTCCATCTGACTCAGAAAATGTGTATGCTTTCAAAGATGGTATTATCACCAACACTAGCCAGGTATGTGGTTTGAATTTCGTAAGAACAAATCTAGTTTACATTGAGGTATCAATTGTGGTCTGAGCTGTATTCATACCAGTAAAGGCTTTAAATCACAGGTGGACGTGTTGAACCCGGATTTGAAGAAGTATCCGGATTTTGCGAAGGCACGATGTTGGGATGGAGTTGTGGAAGCTGGGGATGTCTTATTTATCCCTCAGGGCTGGTGGCACCTGGTCGCAGCTCTCTCCAATTCGATTTCCATTTCGTTCTGGTTTGATAAGTGATTTCTGGTCTAATTATTTTCTCATTTGAGAGATTAGCTATGAAGAGGATCTTTTTTTGATGTTTGCTTGTCCTTATTTGCTTCTGCTCTGATTACGGTTGAGTTTTTTTTGCCAAGGGAAATTTTGTTTGTATTGTTATGGCGTACCTCAGGTGCAGTAATAAATAAATAAATAAATAAATACAGGGTGTCCCATAAATATTGCACCACGTTTCTTGACTTGTAACTTCTTTCAAACTGGATGTATCTTCGGGTTGTTATGAGTACTTCTCAATGAGATATTTAGCTAATGAAAGGAATGACACTCACCCGATATGTCTCGCTGCCGCTGTGAGTAGGGCTCCCAGTTTCTTCGAAAGTAACTCTACTGCGGCCCGCATGGTATCCCAGAGTGCTCTTTTCCGTCAGATCATTCCCGAGAAAAGGTTTTATCTTCTCCTTGTAGG
>KZ345026.1:529889-548656 GCA_002352805.1 Teladorsagia circumcincta
TATCTTGCACTACTTTTTTTATTCTTCAAAAATCGCTCAGCGAAAACGATACATAGTTTTATGGTACATACATGCTCCTCTACCATGCAAGAAGCTATTTTGAAGAAGCGCGGTTCCTGAAGGTCCCCCCCCCCCCCTTTATCCATCTGTCGCGCACTTTCAAGCTGTAGAACCTCACATGTTGTGTAATGCATTTGCCGATGGTTCTCACAGACGATGGAATTGCTTTAGTGCTGACAAAATTGAAGCAGGTCGTCCGTTCGCACTATCCGAATGAGGTCGCATTCGTGGTTATGGGAGGAGGGAGGGTCTTCGAGCAAGGTTATCATAGTGGGGAAGTAGGTTGATGGAGGTTGGTAAAGGGGATTGCGTTGGGTGACGGTTTTCTGACGAATTTGGTGAAAGTTTTGAGGGTAATGAGAGTTAGACAGAATTAGTAGATTTGCCACTTCAATTGTGGGGGAGTGGACGGAGAAGGGGAAACGAGAGCGTATTGGAGGTGGGGGTGGGCTTCTTAGACTGATGGTGATGGTGGAGGTTCACTTCGAGACTCCCTTGAGAGGGAAGAGGGGCCGCAAATTTTCGAAAAACTGCGCACGTGACGGTTACTCCTGGTTTGAAGGCAAATACCAGAACTTTTGAACGAAATGAAGTTTTTGTAAGAGAAGTATGGGGTGATGTGAAAGCGCAGAGCACGTACCTATGTAAGTCAATGTGCTAAGGAGATCCTGGATAAAATGGTAGAATCTCAGAGGGAAAAGTAGTGAGAAACGTGATGGGGAACAAACCTCACTGCAGTGGGAGTGCTTCGCGGTTGTGGTTTTTTAACATATGCAAGATGGAATTCTTATCAACAATATAAGTTCAATGTGTATGACTGAGTGCAACATCTCGCTGATAAAAGGGCGAAGCTGACCACTCGCCTATCACCTGCTTATTTTGCGTGGGGAACCGTTCAATGCTCAAATAGACACACATATTTCGGGTCTTTCACATTCCTGGATTGATCCACAATGTCTTTCAGGCCATCACTTGATTGCCTGAGCGTAGTTGACTCTTCTGACGGTTAACCCTTTGACGACCATGTGGCCCACCGGCGGGCCACACCAAATCCGTCACTCGGGACTGCCAGCGGGCCACGGCAGAAATTCCTGAACAGTTGCCTATTTTGATAATTTTCACTAGAAGACTTGACTTCAAACAGTGATTGGCTAGGGAGCCCGTCTGGAAACTCACTCATGTAATGATACTTAAACCGCTTATGTTCAACGCCAAAGGAAGGAAAAAAACCCTTGTGATGGCCTCACGTCGCACGTCACGAAAAATGCGCGCGGTCCCAGGCGCCAGACACGTTCAGAGCGCGCGATCGTCAAAGGGTAAACGGGGGGGGGGGTTGCGATAAAAGCCGACTGCCTTTCTTGCCTTTCTTTTGCAATCTCGTCCAGTACACAATATCTAAGCAATGTTTTGCAACGAAATCAACATGATGTGTTCAGCTCTGTGTTGATGAATGACGCAGTCCCAATCTCGATGTGGGCGAATTTTTTCCCCACAATCTGCTGAAATTACATGGGGGTGAGCAAATAAGCGAGACGAGCATGTGTTTCAACACAAGTGGGCCACTTCATTAGGAAGCTCTGCGTAACCTAGCTGTGTCATGACCATATGGCGCATGACTTATGGAGGAAAAGAACTAAAGCATGGATATTTCGGACCATTCCTTTTCTGAGAAAGTCTCCGCTTTGAACAGTTCTCAAAATGAAAGTGAATGGAGAAACAATTGTTGTTTGCTAGCACTGAGTTCCAATCCAGAGACTCGATCAAGTATACTTTATTGCGGAGAACGAGAAGAGCGTTGAGTGCAGATCACACATCATAATAGATGACGACGAGAAAAATGTGGCTTTTTTCTTGCCGTCGTTCCTTTTGGTGTATGGTGTGCACTCGACGCTTCCCGAGAAACAGAGTCTTGTCGAGGTCTTTCAAGTTCGTTCATATCTTAGGCAGGTGTCAAACTTTGCGACCGATTATTTTGTAGCCGCGCGATTCGCTAGCTAGCAGCTTCGAGGGATTAAAGGCAAAAGTCAGGCTCGTGATTGGGCATTATGGTGGTCGAAACTAAGTACGGAGATGAGAAATGGAACGACAATGAAGAAAAAACGAAAAGAAACTGTCGACAAGGCCGAAAACCGAACCCCCGCTCCTTCTAGGAAAGAAGGGGTCTAGCTCGGAAGAGACGCACATTCAAACAAGTTTTCCGGATATGCCAGTCGTTCCATCGGTTGATACGGCAATCAACCTAGCGATTTCACAGCCAGCCACGCACCACATACCCCGGTGGGCTTGACCAGATGCGGAAACAAGTCAACCGATGTAAATTATAGGCCTGCAGCCTTGTCGCTGCGCAATTTCGAGTTAAGAGCCCGGAGCCTCCCTTCTCAGCGCATTCCTGACCATATTAGTGATGGAAGGGCCTACTTCGACCCCATAAGCCTGACTCGTGGCTTTAAGGAATGTCTGAGGAAGTGGTGTCTCGAGGAATCAATTAATTCTTCCATAATCCTCACTGTCGCAGCGCTTCCTCCCCCCCCCATTTACCATCACATCGCTAATATCACAAAAAGTTCAGATGTACATGGATGAGCTCGTCATCGCTTGCAGAACAGCTGTTCAAAATCAAGGCGACCTCTATAAAAGTGTGCTCGCGGGCAGAACAAAGCATCAACCCTTCGCTTCAAAGAATTAGTCAACGTTTTCATTATAAGTAGCCGTCTTGAAAATCCCCGCATACTCAAATCGACGTTCATTTTCCAGGAAACCATGAGAGCAGTACTTTTCGCCCTTGCCATTCTGGTGACTGTTCACGCCTTCAATCTGTTCAAGAAGAAGGATGAGAAGAAAGACTACTGTCAGGACAGCGATCCAAAATAGTGCGTATTCTGTCCTGGCAAACCCCTAGATGAGAGTAGTTCACAACACTGCTTCTCCATCAAAACCCTAAAATTCTTCTCATTCCAGCTGTGCGGAGAAGGTGCCAAAAGGATTCTGCGAGTCGCAGTTCCACACGAATGCGCAAATCAAGGGTAAATGTATGAAATCTTGTAACATGTGCTGCGGTGACAGAGATCCAGAGCTGTAAGTTTCAGAAACGATTCTGATACAAAAGATTTCTTTTGAAAACCCATCCGAAATTCTCTTTCAGATGCAAGCAGAAGAAGGAAAAAATCGAAGATTTTTGCCAATCATTTTTCATACCTAAAGCGGAACTCAAGGCAATGTGTGGCGATACTTGCAATCTGTGCTCTGAATAAGCGGCAGAAGGGCGCTGATCTTACATTCTCGCAGAGAAACTACTGAATAAATCTGTATCTATCCATGCCAACTTTTCTGTAATTAATCAGAAATTCGTGATTACCTAAACAACAAACACAAATCACGAATACTCGTTGAAAACTTTCAATTTTCTTCTTCATCTTCTCCTCCCTAACGCGCAGTTGCAAGGTCCACTGCCTTCGTCAGTCGCCGCCACTTTGATCTGTCCAGGGCACCCTTTGCTGTGGCTTCACTTATGGTTAGGTCCTTCTTGTTCACGTCCCTTTACTCGGGCGATCTTGTGGCCTCCGTAGCACGTGACATATCATCGCAGCAGGGTGAAAATCGTGTCGAGGACGTGGTCGTAGAAGTACAACCCCCCCACCTAAAATCGAAGTATCGGCGCGACCACCCCCCCCCCCATTTTGATCCTCTTCCATACGGAGAACAGTGCTAGTGTAGCGGTGAGTATCCGCGTCTGTCACATGCGAGACCGGGGTTCTATTCCCGACCGGAGAGAGTTTTTGCAATCTCACAGAGAGTTGTCATGCCGATACGAATGTTTAAGAAGTTCATAGAAGAGCATCACAACAGCCTGTATCGACCAACGGCCGATTGCGCGACAGCTGCTGCGCGGTTTGTCTCTGGGTCAGATTTGCTGATGCCCCTCTCGGAACCAACGGAAAGTACACCCTCTATGAAGTTTTCCATTCCCCAATTTTCGAACCTTCTGAATAGCACTTGGTCGGGTCAAATAGAGCCAGGCCCACTACCGCCAAACAGTATGTATTGGAATTGCTTCGAAGGCCTTTCATGCAAAGAGACAGCCGACGTCTCCCAAATTTTGTCGAGTCAGCGTCGAGAACGGCGACATTTTCGTGCGAGTTTTTGCCACTCAAAAGGCAATATCTCCCTAATTTCTTGGACGATGTACAACTTCATGGTAGGCGCAGTCAACTTGATCCCGTGGGAGCGATTCATTGTGTTACTCTTCCGTATGAAGATGAGAACAATAGTAGTTGTTCTCAAGGCATTCGGTATCCTTCCCTCCACAGTTACCGTGCTGTGAAGTCGGATGAGCCATGTTATCTACTCTCGCAATGCCTCCCATGCCTCGGTCGGCGTCCCATCCGGGCCAACCGCTTCTCCAACCATCATCTTTCTTCTTACGAACCTTATCTTCTGTCCACAGTGAGATGGGGCCGGTCGTTGGGTGGAGCATAGGTATGTTGACAAGAAGTGGAGTTAGAGGCATGTCCTATAATCAAAGTGACATGGTTCTTCCAAGCGAATGTGGAGGTATTGGTGCACAATGGGTCGGATTGGTAACAAAGAAAAAAAATAAAAAGAGTCCGTAAGAATGTCTAAGCTAAAGGCTTGCTCACCTTCGTGACGGAGCTGTGCAGAGGCAAAGAGAGACAGAGCGCGGAGAGGAGGGTATGATGAGAGAGAGAAAAAGATGTGGCGGCGCCAGACAGCAGCCTGCTGCGGACGGGAGTTATTGCAGCTGCTGCAGCTAACCTTGCAGTCAGGGAAACAACAGTCCCAGCAGGGTGGGCGTGGTCGTAATCGGCTGCACACCCCTCGGCCGATTCCGACCACGCCCACTCTGCTGAAACTATTGCTTTGAACCTATGCGTATTCGAAAGAGCTTGCCGTTCTGCGAATCAACATATTTGTGTTTCAAGCCTTCTAAGCACCACGCTTCTCATCGCTCCACCTATATTTTTGAATTCGAGGCCGGTTTTTTCATACTCTTTATAGAACTGGGGTGGATAGCCTATTAGGAACCAACACTTAGCAGCTGTTGCTGCGTAAGCAACCGTATGTGAAAGAATGTGAACAATTAAGAGCCGTGCTCATTGTTTTCTAAAGGCACAACTGAGGTAGAAATCAGGTAGACGGTTCTTCTCGGACTGTGACATGAACACCTGGAGGTCAACCATGAATGTGACCCTCCCGCACATGAAAATCAGCCGACAATGGCGCTAGGGCCTTGCAAGGTTAGCTACAGCAGCTGTGGATTTCCTTGTCTGCAGCGATTAATATCTGGTGCTGAGCTCTCTCGCCACATGCTCTCCTCTCCGCGCTCAACCTCTCATTTCCTTAGCACACTCACGATAAAAGCACAATAGAAGGTGACCAAGCGCTTAACTTAAAGCCACAAGTCAGGCTTAGTGGATCAAACCAAGCCCTTTTGTCGTTTCTGTGCATGGCTGCGCACCGACAAAGACGTTGCCATGCTCAAAATCGCGAACAGAGCCGTAACAAGGCCCTAAGGCATGTATTTACCGTTCCCGCCGCCTATCCTTGCTCCCTCCGCCCACTTTCCGAGTTTGCATGGCCGGCATAACGAGTGAAATCAGCTAAGATGATCGCCGTATCAACTAAAGGAATAGCTGGCATATCCGTAAAACTCGTTTGGACGTGCTCCTCTCACAAGCTGGCCTTCTTTACTGCCGGGGGAGCCAGGCTTTCCTTTTCGGCCCTGTCGACGATTTATTTTCGTTTTTTCTTCATTGTCGTTCCATTTCCCATCTCTATAGTCAGTTTCAATCACCATAATGCCCAAACACGAGCCTGACTTTTGCCTTTAAGCGATTTCGACAGACTATTTTCCAATTTTTTTTTCAGTGCCGGCTAATTTGCACCAATACATTCCTACAGGGGACAGAGGCAAAAAAGAGTAAGTCACCCCTGCATTTGAAATCGAATATCTACACTTTGCTGGAATGCACATTCTAATCTTCTATTATAATGGCCCTCTACACCTAAGAACGATTGAAAAAAGCTATTGAGTCGCTTCAAGCAGAACTACTGAGCTGACCGGAGACCTCCTCATGCTCGCCTGTGATTTCACATGTAGTCATATCCCAAGGACGATGAGGGCAGTGAAGGAGGGCCTGCTTTTACCTATGGAGAGATATCTGAGGAAAATTCTGCCGTCAAAATTACATCGACTGCGGCAACCTAGCGACGAAAAATTTGGTGATGTGCTCCATGGGCAAAGTGACTTTTTCGCTCCCTTCTCCACCCGCTCTATAAGCGTGCAGAAGCCTCCCTACTTCAGTCCTGAGGCATGCCACTATTTCCATTTCTTGTCAACATATTTATGCTCCACGCTTGATATGAGGATATGCACAAGGACTTCTCGAGGTGTCCTTTAATTCACGATATTCAAAGGGGGAAATGTAAACATGGAAGCGGAGCAACTAGCTGGACGCAAACTCTACTTACGTTTTCCACTGTCTGAACTATCGCAGAGTTTTCTGTCCTTAGTTCATGAACTCAAATGAAAGGATACTCCAGTTGCTTATTATGCTTCTGCTTCGAGGTTGTTAGGTGGAATGTAATCGGCCCTCGATTAAGCATAATCAGAAACAATATCGAAAATGTCGAGGTTTGAAGATGGGAGAACATGGGATACTCCATTGATGGCTGACTATTGAAATCATGCAGGACCATGCCGTATCCGCTACTGAAGGGTAGCGTGAAGCCCACTTGTTGAACAATTTATTCTAGCCGTCATCGCCATATTGCGTGACTTGTCCTGCTTATCTATTCCTTGGAAACTTATCTGTTTTTGAGCCGGAATCGTCACGATCAACTTTTTCATTTTTCATTTTTTCTTCAGCATTTCTCTCCCTAAAGATGCAGTATAGGTACCTTTGGAGATCGCCATTTCAGTACTTGCATTGCATCTACATATTGTACAAGGGGGAGGGGGCACTAAGAAGACATTTTGTCTTCACATTCAAAAATATTTAACCACACTTTGCTCGATTCAAAGCGAATGCTCCAAACTTGTAAATAGAATTGAAGAGCACACTTCGTTTGATAGAAAAGTCCTCATATTGGCCTTCTAGGTGGGCGGTATTACACTGGGAAAATTTTCACCGAAGACATAGCGCACTGGTCCATTTCAATGAGCTCCTCGACGGATCGTGACCCATTACGACGTTTACTGAAAAGCGTGTTTTCAGGGAGGGTTGCATTGTTAGAGGGAATGTCTCCAGGAAATTATCCAGCAGTAAATCTATTCAAGAAATTATGTAGGAACTTCAGGGCTGAATCAGCAACGGTAGGCCTCGTTCAGCTTGGCGACGATGGCAGACAGCGTCGTATTCTGAAGACAGCCAGGGCAGTGAAAGAGTGCTCGCGTCTACTTACAGAGGGACATTTGAGGGTTCCGCTGAGAACTTTCGTCAACGATGACATCTCTCCGAAGAAAAAATCGCCGCAGTACGACATGGGCTGAATTACTTTTTTGCCCCCTCTCCTACTTCCACCCACCTCCCTGTACAAGGGATGACAATGGCACCTACTCAAATTCATCATTGAAAATGAGTGGGTAGGATATTTGAATTCACGTAGCTTAACACACTTCTTTCATTCGGAAAGAAATTTGTAGGATCAAAACCTGACATTATTAACCTTTACCTTCAAGTATACATCAGGGAATCCCGTTCTCCACAAATTTCTCCTTCCCTTGTATATTCCATACTACAGTGGATGTCATCAGGCGACATGACATCAGGGCTTCTTCACCATGTGTCATGAACTTTGCGTTCATGATGTTATTCTTCGCGTCTCCGCCTACCGTCACTCGGGCATTCAAAGAACCTGAGGCGTCTAGCGGGAGGGTAGGCTCTCCCGAGAGCGAACCGAATCAGTAATGCAATGGAGTAATGCCTAATCGCCACAGACCCCTCCCTGGCCTTCCCGCTCGAGACCGAAGACCCGGCTCCTTTGCACCGGGGAAGGGTCTGACTGTCAGGACCGACGGACTCGCAACCCCAAGCTGTCCCCAAAATACATGAGGTTGAGTGTAGGTCAAACAATCAAGTCAAAGAAGTCAAACGTTCAATCATTCTGCGTAGGGATTTAGGTCGATTATGAAGGTGAGAGTATGAAATATTATGAAGTATTTGTAAAGGTGTAGAGTAAATAAATGTATTTGTGGTATAGTGTAAGTTAACCTAAAATGAACCACCTATTATCCACATCTGAGGAGTGATGCCCTCAGAACACCATGTTTACGTAATCTACTGATTTAGTAAATTGACTACTCAAAGAGCCGATTTTCTAAGCATTTCGACAGCGGGCGGGCAATTGAAGCACCTGTGAATGCGCGTATTGAAAAGTTTCGTTGCCACGCTACGGTGTATTTCTTTGTGTACGGGAGAGAGATAGAATAACTGAGGTGCATCACCGTGGATTATCTGGAATGGGTGGCTTCCCATTGATTTGTCGGGCATTAATGACTGTGCTCAGAGCTGATATCCGCCAGTCAAACAGCTTCTCGTTGCGTAAGATGTCTATGACGATTATCTTTCGTCACAACCACGTCAGTAATCATCTTAATCAGGCTGTCGGAGAGAATTCAGTGCTCTCCATCTTACACCTATTCTTGGAATTGCATTGAGTTCGTAGATTCTGATTATCTCGAGTTCGCATTCTTTGTTCCTTTCGTTATCCTCTGCTTTTTCTCTTTCATCAGCGCCTACTAATATATTAAATCGTACTAAAATGTTGCTCGAGAAAGGATTGAACTTTCGCACTTTTTTCGTACTTTTCCTTTCGTACCGTATTATCAACAATAATTTCACACTAATTATTCATTTATTATGTACGCATGGGCGCTCTACGTCGTAAACTGAAAGCCAAATCAGCCCAAAGGTATGAACCCAAATTAGGCAACAACATGCATCGATTAGCTTTTGTACAAATGGAATTTCCCAGATATTGCTATTTTTACATTCATTTCTTCGGTTTTTGCCGTTGAGCGCATGTGAATCACCTATTTCCCATCTAGTCAGCATATTTCGTTTTGGCGATTTCAAAATCCCCCTCCCCGTTCTCCCGTGATTCGATTCCCTCTATACAACCCTGCAAGGCGGTGCACTAACGCTCAATTCGAAGTCTGACACCGGCCTAACGAAAAAGTAAACGGGTCTATTCCAGTCAGGGGGCATCATTATGCATTTCTCGGCGTTCTAAAGTAAAATCGCACATTCCAATTCGACACACATGTCAAGTGACTGTCCTCACCCCCCCCCCCGCCCCCTGGACTGCCTACATTTCCCCTGGCTCGCAGTTGCCGTAGCTTCCCGGAGAAACTGCATCACGATGCCCCCCCCCCCCTAACTGGGATAGACCCAAGTAAACGGTGTTGACAATGGTCACTAACGCAACTCCCTTTCAAATAACGAGAAATTGTCGGGTGCAGACCATATACCATAACTGACGACGCCGCGAAAAGTTACTCTGCCACGTTTTTGCGGCCGTCGTCAGTTGTGGTATATGCTCTGCCCCCGGCACTTTCTCGCTATTCGAAGGCGAGAGGAGTTGAAACCAGTGCCGGTCCTATCGTTGTTGCTTTTTGAAAATTTTTTACGACCCCCCTCCTCCAAGGTGGATTTGGTACGACTCCCCTTCTCCCACCTCGACCACACGCCACCACCGTCACCATACCATCATAACTGTTTATATAGTATTAGGTCGGTCCATAAGTCTTGCAACAAACTGGCATAATTTTGATTCTAATATTTTTGTAACCTTTTTGTTCCATTCATCCAGCATGATACACATCACCAATATCTACAACTTATTGCTAACTCAACAGAAGCTGTTCCATGCCTCTCTTGTGGAACTCTGTAGAATGCTGATCGAAGAAAGATTGGATGTCGACTTTGACATCATGATGGTAACAATAAAATTTTTTCTCTACAAGGTGGTCTCGAGAGGGAAGGAGGTAGGCATTTGGTAGCACGAGATCAGGGCTATAACGTGGATATGAAAAACCTCTTCGGCCGAGAGTCCGCAAACTTCCCTGGATTTTCTCAGCAATGGGTGGTTTAACAGTGTCGCAAAGAAAGTAGACTTCGTTTTGTTTTTCTTCAATGGTGAATGTGTTACAATCGAGCTGTGGAGGGTTGACTTCCCCGTTGACTGCAACATCCCCATATAGGAGTTTCCGGTGCTCAACTCCTCTCGTGTTCCAATAAAAATGAGGGAGGGCCTGACTTGGACGATGTTGTACTTCAGCAGTCAGAACTCCCAAAGCGTTCGAGCTGGACTATGGTCGCTTGTTTATTTGTTAGCACTCTGCACCCTCTCCTCACCAAGCGCAATGCGATGGATGGTCATTGGGGGAAACCATAGTAGGTCGACTCAAACATGACGATGTCAGATCGTGTTTGGACCCGATTCGGGCTCAAGGCACGTAGGATCGAAACTCTATATTTCCGGATCTTTACAAGTCTTTGGAAATACCGCGGTACTGTCTCCTTGTCACATCCGAGTTGCTCTGGCAATGATCGATAGTCCACCCAGATTCCTTTTCAACAGAGTCAGTTAGAGCTTCGTGACTGCCAGTCTCCTGGTGGTCGAAGTGTGGATCATCTTGAGATAAAAAAAAGTCAAAGCTGAGCAGATTGATCGCCGGTGTACCGTGGATAGAGAGAGTGTGCCCACGTACATCCTCTGGTCAATCCTTGGTGTGGCATGACTTGCAGGACTTTCCGAGCGGTACTCCTAAAAAAATAAGGGCACGAAGAGCTTCCTGTAAAATCGGTGTAATAGCTCTAACAAGCAGCGAGAGAGCGAGCTCGTTGGTTGGCTGGAATTGCAGAAGGTGATGCTACCTCAGTAAACATGTTGCAAAATTTCCGCAGATCTCCAAAAGATTTTCTGGCATTAAATGTAATTTGTTGCAAGACTTATGGACCGACCTAATATTCGATTCCGGGATCATTCGACACCCAAAACTCCGCCCATTTTTCCCCAAAAAATACCGATACCGTCGACCGGGGGGGGGGAAACAGTTAAAACAGGTAAAAATTACCAAAAATCACCCACATTTACCTATATTGCCACCATCATTTACTAGGGGGGGGGGTACGATACGCGCGCTCAACCGGCAAATTTTTTTTCGCGCGCGTCCCGAGTACGACCCCCCTACAAACTCTACCAGGTACGACCCCCTCTCCCACAAACTTCCGAGTACGACCTCCCCCTCCAAGTCCATCCAAGTAGGACCCTTCCGTTGTTACTAGTAACAACGTAGGGTTGACCCTGGTTGAAACTGGCACCATTTCACATACCCCAAGTCAGCCATTAGAAATTGCCCAAAATCAACGTGGAAAGAGGTGGGTAAATACAAATATAACTGTTGAATGAGCTAATTTCTACACATATCCTTCCATTCGGCATATTATTGGTACCGTTGCAACGTTCCGTGAACACCGCGAACATGGTTCCTCATTCAATAATTGCAAGTACGGCCCCCTTGTCTAAATCAGAACAACGAACGGTTTACTCCGTCTCTGCCTCGGCTAACACTTGGACCATGGCGCCGTGGCATGGAACAAATGAAGCCCCATTGTGGCATGGGAAACGCGGAGGTTGCCACAGACACCCGAAACCTTCCACGCACCACCTTCCGCAGTGGGCGGGCATAGACAATGACAGGCGGCCATCGCTTTGAATACTAAGCCGGGGCGCTATGCCGCGCCGTTTCGAGTTACGAGCGTGGCGTCAGCGTGGCGTCAGCTCTCTGGTTGTAGCTCGTTTGCAGCTTTTTCGACTCGTTTCGGGTGATGTTCATGGACTTCGAGTTCAACTGTTTGAGTGGGTGTTAGCGCCTCGAAATTCATGGTTTTTTATCTACACACCATAATTCGATTGGATCCATTATAAATCTGCTGTAACAATAGAGCCTAAAAATGGGAGCGCGTGACACGAAACTAGATAGGCATAGCATCAGTGAATTGATCTTCCTTCAAATGCCCGTTGGACTGCTGTGGCACTTCTTCCTACCACCTCCATATGGATGAATGGCGAACATCGTCTAATGGACAGGAACACCTATAAGTGTTTTAATGCGCTTTGGCAGAGATCCAAGTGGATAGCTTATTTCACCGCATCTGTGTCAACGGCCTAATGCGCCGTTGACGTTCTCTTTCCTCGGTTAGTGGCACCTGCGGCAACGGCGTTTGGATATGAGCTCATCACCAGAAACGTCTCATAAATCTCGGGAAGGTTCAGCAGCAGTTTTTCCATACATTCAGGTTGAAGAATATAGTAAACTAGTAATTATCATTGAATGCACGCTCTAAAGGGCTGTATTCGGTGGAGGGGCCTTGGTTCCAACTGTACCATCGCCTTGGAACCACATGTTCGAGCGCTTCGTCAATAATATTGCAACTTGTCGTTGTATCCTAAAAATGTGACGACCCGCCCCTTGAGGAAGCTCTCATTACGACCCCTCCACCACCGTCAGGCTTAGGGGGTCCCAATGCGACGATCCCCTCTCCCCTACCATGGCCGACTATTGCTGTTTCTACAGTATTTAATTCTGGGATCAGTCGACAGCGCTAGCGGTCAAACGCAGGAGGGGGCGGAGCGAGGGGGGAGAGGGGAAGAGAGAGGGTTGGAGGGGTAATTATGGTAAAGAAACGGCAAACAAATCTCAGGTGATCAATTTAGTTCACTCTAAATTCATGCCATTTCCCTAGAGTTTTCGCCAGAACGTCAAAAAACCCGTCCAACAAAGCACCCTCTCCCACAACCACAATCCAATCAAAATTCCTACGACCCCCTTCCTCAACGTTTGACTTCAATCCCAAACACGACCCTCGCTGGAGACCCCAAATACAATTTCAACGTTGAAAACTGCGCAACGCACGGTTGTCCTTGAGAACGTCAACCTGGATGGTCCACATGTCACCCCGAGCTTGTAGGAATGCACGTTAAATCGGGGAGCCCCGGATCAAGGGACCTCCTATGGTTGATCGCAAAGATTCAAGGTCCTCAAAATGTGGCTAGAGGCCGAGCACGCCGCGGACCGCTCAACCTACCTACTACATCAATATAGGTTACAAGCTGTATTATCTAAGATCTCAATAGCATTGTATTTCAAAGTTGTCACTAACTAGTGATTCTATACCACTTTTTTATCCTGTGCCGTCTCTCGGGGAGGATACTTCTCATCCAAATAACATTTATAGAACTCATGGTAGCATTCTGTAAAATCCTGACTCTTCGTCATCGAATGCTTCTTTAAGCTCCTGTCGATAATTCCCTATCCTTTCTGGAGCCGCAAGTGCACCATATCAGTAGTGTACATGCCAATTTCCGTTTCTCTTTGGACCCTCTATCACACTCTCCCATTTACCGAACTCGAAAACCTCTCTCACCATTAGCTACAGTCCATATCCCAGACTCAGGGTAGGCGTGTAAGCAGAAGTGACGTGGCTGCTGCCGCACTTGATAGAAGTTGCGCTGATAAGCTGCTTCCAACACACACTGCTGGATATCAACGAAGAAAGCTGGCAACAACTTATCATCGCAACTTCTATCAACTGCGGCAGCAGCGACGTCTATTCCGCTTACACGCCTACCCTGAGTTTGGGATATGGACTGTATGTTAAAGACCTTTCCTTTCTGTGAAGACCGGTGATCTCCCGCAAAGGCTGTGTCAACTCGGCCTGAACACCGGTCTGTTCCCAAGTCCCGTGCTGCACAGAGGTGCTCAAATTTGTGTGGCAAGAGCAGAAGAGACATGTTCTGATGGCTTTATCACTCCCACCTAGTCAGTAATCGCCTTGAAATGAACGCGATGGGTTTTTGAGTTGATTTTCGTAGTTTCGTCTCTCTTGTGTTCCTCCCTGAGGTCTTTCCGCGCAGCCGCAAACCCCCACAATATTTTGAAATATGTGTAGTGTTGAGAAGAGGCCTCTTCTGATTTCAGCTGTTCCTTTTCTTTTTCCATCCACTGCAGGCACTTCGCACCTACAATTTCATTTTGAACTTCAATGAGCATACAGAAGCTTGCCGAGTCATGGCGCACTAGCCGGAAATGGAACCGGCACGTCGTTCAGTTCAATATCTGGCTGATGCACCTTAATTTTATTGCCAACGGGAGAATTACAAGTACTCCCTGTTCCAAAAAAAACCAGAAACGCGTCGAATGCAGACCACACAACACAAGTGACGACGACCATCACAAAATGTAAATGTTTTCTACCAATGAAATGATCAGCCTGTTGCGTTGTATCACATCAGTTGTCATTCAGTACAACTCTCATTTGCCAACTGTCGGCTGTCACTATGATTCATTAGCTACCTGATTTATTTGGAGGTCGTCGTCACTTGTGATGTGTGGTCTGCACTCGAGGCGCTTCTCTTTTTCTGAAACAGAGTCTATATCACATACAAGGGCGCCAAAGCCGATAGCGTCGCAATGCCGAAACCAAATCCATAAAAGCACCCTCAAAAAGCATAAAACACCTGAGAAATGCCCCGCACAATCTTCTTGACTAATTATTTCTGCCTTACTCCCAGAGCTCTACGTGTGGGGGCGTCTCTTACAACACACGCTGTGATGTGGAACACAATTATGCCTTTTCTCTGAGATATAATTCACCTCAAATGAAAGCTCCCAGTCATGAGTTTCTTCCCGAGCTTTCGTGGTACTCTTTGTTGGAAAGATTGCTGACGTGGCAGTAATTTCAGATGCAACTACCATTGTTAATTCGTGGTAGAGCACTTCCTACAACGGTAACATCAAATGGTTCCACACCATCGCAGACACCACCGAATGTTCCTGGTCCTCAACAAACACATGTGAGTTGCTTTATTTCAGCAGTAAAAGAAATTAAATTCCTAGGAAAAGAAGAACTATTTTGAAAGGAATAGTAGAGAGCGACAACAAAACTGAAAGTGCTCTTTAGACACCATGATGTCCAATGGAACTAGAATATGTATGTGGCCCATCCCGAAAGGGGTTGATCGAGGCATACTTAAAGCAGCGAACATGATGGCTGGATGGCGGAGCGGTTTTATGACGTCATTGAGCGCTGTTAGTGGAACGGAGTTAGGAGTTACTCCCATAAAATATCCTCTTCCCTATTCTCCTAACCCGCGCCAGCTAAGTGAGGGAACTGATTCTCAAGTCTAGTGGCGCCATCAATACCGCCAGGTTCGCTGGTGATTGTGTTCACGGGTATTATTGCTTTTTGTATCTACTAAGTGCAGTTGAATCATTCGAAGGTAGTGAAAGCCTTGTCAGCATTATAAAAAATAGTAAAATGAATCCGGGTTTCTCAGATAATCTATACACAGGGTCGTCGAAAGCGGGCCATTGTGTCGGCTGGATCATTTCTCACGAAGGTCTGTGAAGGTGATACGGCAGAAGTAGAAAGAAGCATAAGTGGACAACGAGTCAAGGTTAGTGTACCTCTTCTACGATCCACTGATCCGTCTTCAAAATGCCATATTCAGCTCTGCCATCCACTTACCGGCTGCTCTACCCTACATCTGGCGGTGCTCGGCAATAATCCCACAATGCTAGAGATTCTTCTTCGAAATCATAACGTCGATGTTAATATGAGGGATAATGTAAGCTTTATTCTCCAACTAATCCCTCAAAGTGCTCGGAAAAGGACTTTTTAGCAAGGTCGAACCGCTCTTCATTACGCAGCAGCCACTTGCAGTTTGGGTGGTGATCCGACTATGTACTACATGCTGACCGAAAGAGGAGCTGTGGATGACATAGCCGGTTGGTGATATAAATTCGCAGTATAAATTCTCTCTGGAAGACAATGGAACGGCCCTTCTCCTTATTCCGATCAGCTAGCAAAACAGCACTCTCTTATGATCAGTCACAAACCTTAAAGCAACAGTCCCACCAGGGTCGTGGGCGTGGCGGCCAACGATGACACCCCCTCTTGCGAGCCATGGGGATTACGACTGCGGGGGAATTTGCGATCGTTATGGGACCATAGAGACTATTTGAAGTCGATTCACGATCGAAAATGCCAGCCAATCACGCAATCTCCACGGCTGACAAGAGGGAATGCGACCGCTGGCTGCCACGCCCACTTCGGCTCTGAGACTGTTGCTTTAAGAAAACTTTTTTACTGTCCCAAAGCGTCAGACCAGTTTTTCATGAGAATCGTATGATGTCATAAATGGCCATTCAGGCCTTTGAACCCCTGTCTTTTCATAGACACGAAGGCACCTTCTTTCATTTACAAGCGAAATGACCGCAAAATCTGATACTGTGCTTCAATATGAATCGAGGTTCTAGGAACGTAAGCCTTTCTGCTATTACAGACTATGAAGGCTTCACACCGATCGATATGCGACAAAATCCTTCCCTCATCGATCTGGAGAGAGCTCGATATCTGAATAAATGTGAGTACCTTTTTTGTTTATTTGCATCTGCTCTTATGATTTGGTCTTATGGTTCCGTACCATTGCAAAACCTAATGTTTCTAACGAAGGTGAGATTGATTTCAAAATTTTTTTTCGGAAAAGTACAGTTACTGAAATTTACATCGCATGGCTTCCAAAGTTATTCCATGATATATGAAAACGCATTCAAGTACAACTGCAGCTTCTAATGATAGTAAATTGATCTGCTCATTTCAGAGACTTGTCAACTTTTCTCGCCCTAATCAGATTAAGGATAAATTGGGGAGAAATTGTTATATGCTCCTATGCCCCTATATCTTCTAACCACACATCCATAATAAGTTATAAGCTATAAGTTTATTACGTCTGTGGAAGGCAAACGTGGGAAAGTATTAACAACACGATGTTAATTACCAAACAAAAACCTGCACACAACCAAACGAAAATAATGCAAATTATCAATCAACTTTTGAACAGTCTCAGAAAACATTAGGTTGAATTGTTGTTAAAAAAAATTAAATCCATTTTTGCAAGTGCTTTTAACAGAACTCGCTTTTCCGAGACTATCGCATATCACAGCAGATTTTCAAGAAAGCTTGATCCTGAGCAAATGCGCACATCCATGCATTATTTTGCTTTCGCCCAGGCTGAATCTGACCCAAACCTCTCGTTCACTAGCAGATGTTGTATGCTCCTGGTTCCGCGAATTTTTTTTACCTTAAGTTTTTTTTTACAAGCTAACTTCTCACGGAGAGCCGTCAATCTTTCTGGAAACCTCCTCCGCTTTCCTTCATTCAAAGTCTGTAAAATTCCAATCATTTTGATGTGCCTGGTTTCCTGTACAATCCATCTAGACCTAGCGCTGGTAGCTGGTCTCGCATTAATAAGCTGCTAGCGGCAACATAGCCTTGATTTCCCTAAACGAGATTGAATCCGTGGCCGTCTGGAATGGAGACAAGTGGCTACTTCTTGTAGACTCAGCTACTCCTGTAGTCCTCTCATATTTTCCAGTATATCACCTTGTGTAGCTCGAGAGTCCCTTGAGGATACATGCTCGTGAATCTATATTTTCGAACTTCTCTCCGCTGGGACTTGGAAACGCGATGACTTGAGATACGTCATCGCTTGAGGTATCACACCTGAGAAAATCGGATTGCGCTTCTCAGTCAAGCCAAAGCCACGGAACCGCTTCTGATCTGATACTGGCTTACGTGAGATAGAAACTCTGTATTCGGAAACCCTGTGATGCCTTGGACAAAGTGCCCTTACAGGCGCTGGATTGCATCACTCTAAATATAATTCGAGAGGTCGACCTACTCCAACGGAACTCCTCAACGTGGTCATTCGTCCGTTTATACTCCCATGAAATCGTTCCCAGAACTCCTCATATCTCAACGACTAAAAGTTACCTGCCTTGCGAGCGCTATTTTCGCTGTGCATCTCACGTTAAAGCAACAATCCTAGATCGATTTGGTGAGGTAAAAGCGTTCGGTAATGAATTTATAGGTGTCGAGTTAACCGAAAATGAAAAAAAAGAATCAAAGAATACCGTCGAAAAAGCTCTTAAACAAGAACTCCCACTGACAAAAAAATTGCGAAATCAGGGAGCATACAGCATCTGCTAGTGAGCGAGAGGTTTAGGTCCAATTCATCCTGGGCGAAAGCAAAAGATTGCACGGATGGGCGCATTTGCTCAAGACCAAGCCTTCTTGAAAATCTGCTGCGATACGCGAAATGGACGAGTTTGAACTTCCTTGCCAAGAACCGTTATTAATGAAGACCTGCAACTGTTTTCTATCGCTAGGAAGAAACATATAGCTTCTGAGGCAAAAACTGCACACGTTTGGTCAGGCAGTACCAAGACAGACGGCAGCATCAAAGTGGGGGTTTAAAGGACCGCGTCCAAAAAGTACCTGGAGTCCCAAAACGATCGTACATGTCTACGCAGCTAATCACGCATTCTCCACAGCTAGCAAGTGGGCGGGCCGAGAGAAGTGGGGCAGCGGTCGATTTGGCACGTATCCAAATTCCCTATAGCGGCTTTCCAAGGCGCGTTTTTTGTTCAGCGACGCTTCATATGTTCTCGACAAGGATTCACGCACTGCCTCGCTTAAGAAAATATAGTCGAGTGCCTTCCCAGATTCATATGTTATACATGAAGTGAAGCTTTCCCTGTAAGTGTAGAGACAGCAATACTAATTGGCGAGGATATTAGGATAGTCAGCTGAAAAGATTAGATACGTGTCGACTGGAGT
>KZ345027.1:18216-61516 GCA_002352805.1 Teladorsagia circumcincta
GACCGATTACTGAATGTTGGGGGGAAGGGTCCCCGACGATCGACGGATTACTTTAACTCGGTCCTTCATACAGCCTCAACTTGATGCTTACCTCAGGACAAAGCTTGGAGAGAGGACGGGCCCACGAGAGAACGCAGATCCGTGCTCTCTCCAGGGCTCAGTCCTGTGGTAGCAAACCAGCCATTTTGGCGGGGCTTGGACGTAGCTGCTCCACTTGCGTCGTCACTCTCCTACGTATCAACCGAGTTCAAGTAATCCGTCGATCTCGGGGACTCTATCCCTTCCCAACATTCAGCATACGGCCCCAGCAGAAACGCCAAACAGGCTGGTTTGCTTACGTCGTGCCTATATCTGCATGTTATTATATTTCAACTGAGCCTATATGAATGAGTTTTCCTGAATTTTTCTCCCATGGAGGGAAACTTGTAGAAGCAGAGGCTCACCAAAACTCAAGATGTGGAGGTTTGAACGAGGAGAAAATCTTCGAGGAAAAAAACATTTCCTCTCCCACATAAAACTCATCTCGCGAAGAAATGGATAGTTCTAAAACTATATTGACCACAGGAACGATCATCATTCCAGATTCCCGATCAACAACTTGGAATGGGCATCGGAAAACGGTCTCGTGGAATACTCGTTACCTCTCTTCAACCTGGTTCATCTGCCGCTGAGAAATTGAAAGTCGGTGATCGAATACTGGCCGTGAACGCGTTACCTGTCACCGATCAGGTTTGTCACCAACAAATTCTCCTCTCAGTGTATGACTTCCCTGGAAAACCCCTGCTATCACAAAATTCAACAGAACGGGGGCTTCTTGAGGTTCAGGAGTAAGCTGTAATGAAGATGGAGATGGAAAAGGGAGTAGCAACCTCGTGAACTGTGGGGACGTATGGTTCCGTATTGAGTGGTTACTTTCGTGATGCACCATGCTTCCGTTTTCCATCGTCAAACAAAGGCGCGATTGAATATGTAGCAGCCCCTGCAGATGGCAAAGACTGCTAGAGTTTGAACCACGTTCGTCTGCCTAACCACAAATACTCTTTTGAACTGTACAAAATTTGATCCCTTAGCTGCTAACAGTTCTGGCGTGCAGCTTTTTGGTGGCTGAGCCATTCCAGTTCCACACGGTTGTTCTCTTGAATCCTGACAGCGACTGGTTATAGAAAAAGTTACATTAAAAGTTAAAGCCAGAGTTAGGAAGAGAATGTTAGACAGTTTTGAAAAGACTTCCCGCTGCGTTTCGAGTTGCACCGTGCTCTCGACTCAAATCTACGATCATGGTGGCACCCCAATACGTATTTGACCTGTATACTTTTTTGGACTCACCTGGTGCGCAATTGGGTAATTCTGTAGTCCTACACGAGCACAGCATCAACTAACCAACCGGAAGAATGGGATCCTTGATCGCCTTGTGAGAGCCCAATAAATGATTGGGGATATGCACCCCTTTCGCAGGTGAATCTGCACTGCAGGCTTCACGACATGTTTCACGACGGCCTGTAAAGAGTCATGTTAACTATAGTTATGCTGATCGGTGATAGTTGATAACTGATAGTTGTAACGAGTAACATTTAATAGCACGGCTGCAATCCTTATATCATTTCGATGACAGAAAACTTCTACATTTGTTGAAGCAGCCGTCACTTGTGTTGTGAAGTCTGCGGTGCAGACGCACCTTGTCGTCGGATACTAGGAGTACTGGCGCGATCGTGTGGTAGTGAGCCACCTCTCCCTTCCAAAGCAATGAACCAAAGGTGTAATATTCCCAGATAATCTGAACGGTCCAATTTCAGCTCTCCGCGGTGACGTTCGTGAAAGCAAGCGGTCCTCGGCTGTTCTTACAAATCGCCCGACCGCGAACTCCTCCACAATAGCATCAGCAATCGCACCAACAAATTGCAGATTCAGCATTCATCTAATCATTCAGCACCGAAAACTCTGTGATACGGGACTATATTATGGCAATGAGCTCGACAGGGTCACTTCTTGTATGACTCTGCTGGCTAGTATTTATCTGTTTAGTGGCATTCATTCGTATTCGAATAGATTCTGCGCAGTAATTCGTCTAGAGCTAACCATATGTGTGACTATGAAATTTGGTTCAGAGTCGACGAGCTTTTCGTTTGTGTTCATCGTTCTTCGGTTTTTTGTTAGGGAAATCTTATCAATTGACACAAAGCTCTGCCATAATGTCTTTTCAAGCCCATTTTTTTGTTGTTGTGTTCTGTATTACCCTAATATGTGCATACTCATATTTATGATGATAATTTTGGCGATATCTGAAGAGAGTAAATATCTACGTCGATCTGTACGGTCTGTACTGATTTGCTAGAAACTAATAAGTTGACAGAGTTGTACGTAAGGGCTTGCGGTGAGCACTGGATAATACCGTAAAAAGTGGGACAGAGAGATTTTCAGCTCTATCCAAATGCGGTATGCACGCCGCATTTTTCGATACGGTAGGCGGGAGTGTGTACATGGCTGGTGCCCAGTGAACTGACCTTATGATACGTTATGAAGAAACTCACACATTCCAGCTTTGCACGCATGTCAAGTGGCTGCCCTTACCGCCACCCCCCCTGAATTGGCTACACTCCCCCTGGCTCACGAATTCTCCCAATTCTCGTGATACCATGGCAGAGGGCAGCAATCCCATGTACATACATTTCGTGCCTACCGTATTTAAAAAATACGGCGTGCTTACCGCACTTGGATAGCACCAAATTCTCTTCGGTGTAATGCTTTAATGAGATTCACTGGTAGAATAGAGATATATTGATCGAAACTCAAGTAGTCCACAAAATGGACCAATCACTGCAAAGTTCGTTAGAATCACTTGTTTCTGGAAAACGAAGGGTCAAGAAAATAATAATGTAGTAACAAAAAAAGCCAAATGATGTTCTGACGGCTCTACAATCGATTCCTTCAAGCCATCCTTGGCACGCGATCGGTAGCCCACTTATTGATCAATACTACGACAATCTCCTTGACGATGTTGTCGTCATGCTGTATCATCAGGATCTAAGTAATCAGTTAGCCGGGGAGTCATGAATAGCTCATTTTGTTAGCTTTTGATCGGTTTGCCGACATCTGTTTTGCTACAGTTGGTCATACAAAACTTTCACAGGAAACCGATTTATGGGCGAAGCCTTGGCCCCAAGACACGTCCAGTACACGAGACATCTGCTTGGAACCATGGTGTTGCCTATAACACAGCATTTTTGCGAAAGTATCCCAATAGGCTCCAAGAAACTAAAAGTCTAGTCGCTCCCTCATGGATTCACTGGAGAGCTTCCGCTGAACTTTGGTACACAGACGTCTAGTCTGAAATACTTTAATACTATAACTAGTTTATAGTAGCCCACATTGGCTTGTTTCGGCTAGTGGTTACGTACATTTAATGGAGCCCGCGGCGCGAAGAAGAATTGGTTGAATTAGTGAACTACCTTCATGCAAATAGGAAAGTTCTATCCCTTTTAGGACGCATTTTGCGCCGAACGCTGTATATGCTGGGTCCACATTTGAAATATGAGGAACTAACGGACTTAACAGTGGAGAAAAGAAGAAGAAACTATTGGTCATGCCCTATGAGGCCGTTCTCTCAGGCTATGAGGAGACGTCTAGGAGACAAAGAGTCTAAGAAACTTAAAGGCTCAAATAAAGTTGTGAGAGGACAGAGGGATGCGAGACAGGGAATACCGAAGCGATGGGTGCGCGTGATCGCTCGAGGGTTCATAGTTGCGAACTTCAAGCCCTAACAGTAAGCGCGTTCTCCCACGTTCTGGGCCAAGGCATTGGTCCCATCTATGCGTTTGAAATGAAGCAACTCCTTTCGTAGAATGGATCGGTCCATTGTTCTGAATCATTGCTGGATTGTTTACGCTGCGAAACCCGGAAATTGGAAACCAAAAATGAAAACATCATTCATACCTTTTAATCCATGATCTCATAGGAAAAGAAAAAGCCGAGATGAATTGGTGGAGCAGGATACTAACAAGTGGTTCCACGCGTGTTGCAGACCTGGTCCTTTTGCCAAGTCGGTTCTGGTGAGCTACCGAAGATTTTCATTCAGAAGTGGGTCAAAGGTAAGCGTTCAATGGCACAAGTTAGTGCCGTGGTAGCGCTCCAAGGCGGAAAGGCGAGATCTGGCTTCGACTCCAGATTCCAAGTGACTCCAGTTGTTCTGCTCATAACGCATAGAGAAAGGGAGATAGATCAAACTGGCTTAAGGATTGAAGTGGGCCATCTAATTTTTGGACATTGTATACAATTTTGTCACCCAAATCTTGTAGCAGTTCGAACGGAATTAGAGGTACCACGTTACCACACTTGGGGCCCCACGAAGGCCCAGTAAGTAGAAAAATGTCAAAGAAACGTTCTGATCCCCTACTCTAATTCAATCCCTGAATTAAGCAATACTTCCTTTTACCCTATTTCGCTACAATTGAAGGCAGGATCAAGCTGATAAGATTATTCTGCTTGAAAACAAAAGTGGAGGCCGAACTAGACCGACGGCACCTAAAAAAACGGGAAAGAAACTAGTGAAACCTTGAAAGTGGAACCTCTTTTTTCGGGCTGCGGAAATTTATAACCAGGGAATGCTTATGGTTCCCATTAAGCTTTGCAATGAGGTCTACGTTTACCAATAGAGTCCGGAACACTGTAAAAATATAGCACAATTACTGCTATTTGAGATTTATCAGAAAGGTCTGAGCCTTCAAAGTTAGCGAAAGATTGTACATTAGGAGCTGACACTATCGGAATGGGAGTCGCTGTGGCGCATCGTAGTGCTGCTGCCCTGCACGCTGTAGGGCGTGAGTTTGGTCCCCGTCGATGTGCGCTGTCTTGCACTTATCACATCACATCGAACAGTAGGGGGTTTATCTATCATTACACAAGAACAAAAGGGCTCAAACCAGACAAAACTTCCGTGATCTGGATCATCAGTGATCACCCCTGTGCGAAGGGTTTTATAAACTTGGAAGTGCGTTGTTACGGCAGACTGGCGCCAGATTGCTACTGCGTCAAAAACGAATCTCAAAACTCGTGATCAAGGCGCTCACCTACCCCTACAGCCAAGCCTGAAGCAAATCCAAATTTTGACTAGTTTTGAGTCAGTCAACATCTTTGCCATAGATACAATCACGTATGCCATCGAAATATACACACGACAAGCTCGATATAACCTTTATGAGGAATAAGCTCTTACTCGGAGCTAACACAGGTAAAACTCAACATGATGGGTAAGAAGACTACCCTGATTATGACAAGGTGATAGGTTCAATTTTCTGTCATAGAAGTGTGGATAAGATTTTGCTACCCAGATTGGCTGGGGTCCTGTCGATAGCCAATTCTGTTTTGAGGACTTCGAAATGACGCCGGACATACCCCATGGAGAGAAGCGTTTTTTGGTTCATTTGCAAATCACCACCCAGAATTTTCGCCGAGCTTGTTTTCAGTTCTACAACGGTGTGCATGGCGATTTGAAAATTTTCCCATGAGCGTTTTTTTTTTTCGCAGTGGAGGCGAAATCTCGATTCCAGAAGAAGCTTAGCCTGCAGGGACTCGTGGTGTGCTTGCAATGAGTATGAGATGCATTTTTGGTGCAGAGGCCATCTGGTGTCTGTGTTGACGTCACAATTTTTTTACAACAAATTTAAAATACGTGTACGTGCAGGGCTTATTAAAGATTTGGATCCCGAAAATAGCACCCGTTTTGCCACCTTTTGCACTTCCTTCATGATAAAGCAAATGGTATGTAGAGCACAACGTGCACGAATTCACGGACAAGGCCAAACCCACAACTTGCCGTGCGCAGAGCGAGAACGCTAATATTCCAACAAATGAACCTCAGCTACGTGATCGTAAGCTCACTTTGTTAACCTTTGGCAACATTGAAACGCACGACCTTCTTAGAAAATTCAGGTAGCAGTTAGTTGTTTATGTAAGACTCTATCTACTCTAGACTCTATCGATATGCCTAAGCCTCCTTTCAAAGTCCCATGGAACGCCCAAAGTATTCCGCCTTAAAGGAGTGATGGCGAAGTATGTGATCCTGACCGCCGCCGAGTACATGTACATGGTTATTCATGAGCTCTATTCAACTTTACGACCAGATTTCGCCATACTTTTATACAAGGAGGTCATCATCGACATGAAGAGAGGGGTTCAACAGAGCGACACGATCTCGCTCAAGCCCTTCAGCGCCACTCTCGAAAAGGTCATGCGTCAGCTATAATGTGAAGACGTGGGGGTGAAGGCTGACGATCGGCAACTACACCACCTTCGGTTGCTAGCGATATCGTTCCCATAACGCCGAATTTAGAGCAAGCAGAGCGAATGCTGGCTGATTTCTACTGCGCCTGTTATAAGGTCGGTCTGCGGCTGAACCTAACGAAGATGATGTTTGTGAGGAACAATTTGGTTCCTCATGCCCCATTCACGCTCAGCGGATTCTGAATGCTCCAGCTACGTGTACTTAGGCCAGGAAATCAACATGATGAACGAATTAGCTCCAAAGCTGAGCAGGAGGAAAAGAGCGGCATGGGCTGCGTAGAAGAACATCGGGGGAGTAATGAAGAAGACGAAGAACATCCGACTCCGTGCCCACCTCTTCGATTCTGCAGTCCTTCCAGCCTTAACTTACGCTTCGAAGACTTGAACTGTGCGCAGGCAGGACGAGCACGCGGTCAGCTCCAACGCGCTGTCGAGAGGACTATGCTTGAAGTAACCCTATACACGCAAGTGCAGGGGCAATCCGGAGTTCCGGCCTACGTCAACGGTCCAAGATCAGGGACGCTACCGTTT
Organism: Teladorsagia circumcincta; assembly: GCA_002352805.1. Lineage (NCBI taxonomy): Eukaryota > Metazoa > Nematoda > Chromadorea > Rhabditida > Trichostrongylidae > Teladorsagia > Teladorsagia circumcincta. Next base: position 25,024 of record KZ345027.1, read on the forward strand.
TTGCCAAGGAATCGAAGATCAGGTGGATCGGACACGTCATGCGATTTTGTGATGACCGTTGGACATGAGCGGTTACTCCCTGGGGCGACAAACGAGCACCTGACCACCGCCGGCCCGATGCTCACACTTCTTCACGAGAGCTCTGAACGAAAGGAATGAAATACTCCGTGTCCCTCGAGCGGAGGGTCCGGTGGACAATTCTTGCACACGACAAGGACGAAAGGAGACGCTGCTGGCGCCCGTTCGAGCAATTCGATTATCAACGACAACAGGTGATTCAGTAGACAAGTGAAGTGAATGTGGGTTGTTGAGCTTTTAGTGACCACAACATTTTTCCTTTTCATTTCTGTGGCAAACTTTTGGCATGGCAGAAAATTGGGCTTTCTAACGAGCACCACCGTTTCTTGAATTTCATTCAAAAACACGGACGTCCACACTTTTTCCATCGGGTCTTCGACAGTGACTTTGCGTTTTTTGAGAATCAAACCATCATAGCTTCCTTTTCAAAAAGCTTTTGTGGAGAACCGGGAGCATTCTTTACAACCAGAGGATTTCTGCTTCCTAATACGCTCCAAACTTCTCTTGAAGAAACTCCCTCAAAAAGTGTGGCAAGGGTGAAGCGTTTATTTTCAGCCTCGAGAAGTCGCTCCTTCCATAGCCCTGCACCTTGATCTGTGACTGGCCTGAACACCGAGATTTCTCTTCCTCAGCCCTTCAGGTAACGACCAGTAACACTGTTGCCGCTATTTCGGTTGCGGGTTTTCGGGATTGCGACCTCATGCTTCAGTCCACAACCGTTATACGATACCCACGTTCGAATAGTGCAAACGAACGGTTGAACCTGTTCGCAAGGATAAAAACACTGACATGAGCAAGAGAAAGTCATGATGGCAATGATCAACGTGAATTGCACGACTCTAGCTCAGGAAAATGATATCGGTGTTAGAAAGACCCTTCTAGCTTTCTATATAAGGCAACGCAATCTATGCATGAACAACAGAAATGAATGCATCTCCATAACTGCTGATTTCTTGCGCTACGTCTCTCTCTGCGAGCTATGATATTGAGAACGTAGTGCGCCTCCGTACACTTCTTATAAGCAGTGCACGACCGACTGGTCTCAATTATTTTACTGATTTTTCGAGTCACTGACGAAGGCTGAACGGTCATCGGCACTGGTGGAGTTGTGGTGAGTAACCCATTCTTCAAAGCAACAGTCTCAGAACGAATTCGAGGCGTTAAGCGGTCGGTAACGGAGTTGTAGGTAAAGAGTTGACTGGTAACAGAGAAAAAAATAAAGAAATCCTCCGGCGAAGCCTTCAAACAGGTTCAACCTGGCGGACGAGTTGTCTGATCTACTTGCTTCGCCGAATTTCAACCGCATCTGCCCTAATACAATTAGAGACATGTGCATCATATAACAACAGAAATATAACAACACAACAATTGAATGAAATAAGCAAGTGAGACCAAAAAAAGACGCGGCAATGATTGGCAAATGGGCGTTTCCTAAGATATTTGCGAACGCCCCTGTCAACGGCGTCTTCCTGGCTTCTTTGCGGTTCCCTGAGGTGAGTTTTTTGGTTAGTGACACTTCCTGTGGTCTTGATTAGGGCTAGCGCATCATTTCCACCCCATAGCATAAAATTTTTAGAACCGTGCTGAGACTGTTGCTTTAAATTTCCACTCTCTAGTTCATTGTCATGGTCAACGCTCGGCTGAATGCGTACTGCGTTGAGCGGGTAGGTAGTAAATGAAGTTTCGAAATGCTTTCAGGCCTTTTATAACGACGAATTAGTCGAAACGTTAGGCTGAATAAATATTCCACCATCAAAAAACTGTTTGGCATGGAAGCAATGACACTGAAATGAGCATTTTGGCTGAGCCATGTTCAATGAGCACTGAACAAACGCGCCCACGAATTCCACTTCGACTCAAGATGAAACATGTCGCACATGCCTCTCCTTTTTGGCACACATGCCAAAAATGGCTCATCACGTCCAAGGTTCAACATCTGTACCTGCAGCTTTGCAATTGCAAACCAACATCAAAAATTAGAACTAATAAAAACTGAATTCCTCAATTGTTTATCCTCCTGATAGGAAGAGAGATGAAATAGGGTAACAACACAGAAATAGGGTAACACAGAAAAACGACCATAGCAAGCACCAGGTGAACAAGGAAACCAAATCTATTCAAAATGGGACCGATAGACATGGAAACTCGAGAAAAATCATTTTACAAAAGTTGAGTTACTTGTAACAACGAAAATCAACTGGGACAGTTGCAATTTACAACCAGAAAGTTCAGTGAAATCGGAGATCAACATATTAGACTTTATACTCGTAAGTTCAGAAAAAGCAAGAGTGCTGACAGTCCTGTGCTGATCAAGATGTCAGTGCAAGTGCTGCCTTGTTGGTAGTTCGAGTGACTTGCGAAGTTCCGTCGCAGAATTTCGTCTTGTAAAGCACATTGGCGTGGTTGAACATGCCTTCTTTCAAGGACACAATGATGAACTGCAAAACAAAAAATTAAAAAAAAATGGGAGCAAATTTCATGTTCGAAGTAAATTAGTAAAGCCTACATCAGAAAATAACGAGAAATAGAAAGATAAGGGAAATCAGCGCGAGTTTTTTGCGACCCTTCTCTGCGGAAGACTGATGGCCTACAGGGTGGTCCCTAGAATAGCCTAATTGAGCTGTCGCTGCGATTGACGAATTGCTCGCAATCCGCAATCACACCGATGGTTGCGACTGGGAACCATGTGCCATTCATCAATCACAGGCTCAATGAACTTGAGCTCTATCCATACTGAACCTTCCCGGAAATGGAACATACGCCACGCCTATTCACTGTCAAATCTTGAAGGTACAAACAGTGAATAGGCCTGCATTTCATCGACGAGCAGTAGAGCCTCTATTCACGAGCTTTGGAAGCAGATTTTACGATAAAGGCAGCCCATTGGATTGTCAGCAATGCACGAAAGAAGAAACCGAGAAAAATGGCCTAGAACCTGAGAAGTGGAACCCTTCCTTGCTCGTTGACTACCGCTTCGATGCGACTCTCATCAGTGCTGCCCTCTTCAACGCCAACACTCCCTCTGCTGAAGGGCTAGACACTCACCCACGAGGTGCACTGGGCCAATAACATGCCAACTGCGCCAAGGGGGCCATACTAGATAGCCGGGAGGCCTATCCTTCGAAGCGAATTGCGTGTCGGTTTGGGACCCTTAGGAGATCTGCCTGTATCTCCACTAGGCAAATTTCCCCTTCTTCGATTTCCGTTCATATCGTGGAATCTTCCGAGGAGAATCTTCAGAGGAGAAGTTACGAGGAGGTCGAAGGTTGAAGAAGGGGAAATATACCCAGGGGGAAAAGAGGCGGGTCCTCTGAGGTACAAAATGACGCTCATTTTGCAGCGAAGGTATGCCCCTAGCGGCCTGACAGGGCTAGCTACGCCGTTCTCATCGCTGCCCGTCCACCCACTCGCCATACGACTGTAGCCGCTCTGGCAGAGAGCGGTAGCGGTGAAGAGGGCAACACAATGAGATTCGCATCAATGCGGAAACCAACGGGCGAGGAAGGGGTCCCATTTCCCGGGTTCTGATTCGTTTCTCATAATTTTCTATTCATACCTGCCACAGACCGTCTCTGACATGATATCTAATGGGCTGCCTTTTCATGTATGATTCGCCTTTGATTTTCAACAAAAAACTGTTAGGAAGACTGACATCACCGTCAATCCGTCGCAGTGTGCCCACAAGTAACACAGTTGGAAGAAGTACCACCCTTCGAATGCGTGGCGCATTCCAAAAGTAACGCTCACCCTTTCTTTCTGATAGAAGCGATTGCTGGCAACTCACGACGACTACACAAGACATATTTTCAGGATTCGGACAAAACACGGCTATTAAGCCGCAGCTATTTATCACTAGCCGGCAAACATCAATGCGTGTGAGATGTGCGCCCGCCCAGCTTTGTTCACGGCTATGCTAAAACATCATCTACTACCGTTCCTACTTCTTGTGCTTCAGCGTTTATACATGAAACCTCCCAAACTCAAGGTCACTACTTAAAAGAGAGCCTTCGGGCTCGGAATGAGCGTAAACATATTCACCCATCCACATCCACCTTGCAATACAACAACCAATCCTTTTCCAGTTCCCATCCAATGCAGTTACAGTCTGCTGTACAGAGCTAATTCTCTCGTGACAACTAAGTTATTGTTGGCGACATAACAGCCTGAGCAAGCCGCGTGGCATTTGCATTGCTGCGTGGGAAAACATGGCGTCCAGGTAAACCGAGCCTCCTTCCATTTACATCGATTAATTAACAATGAGTTGTGCTGTGCTCGGCATCCAGGAGCTACCGCCTAGGCTCACTCACTGCTGCGATTCCAAGCAGAAAACGAGTATATGTCGCACACTATGCGAATTAGAGGCGGCTATCACTGTATCGCTATTTAACCTTTACATGGTTGTTTAACTCTCTTCCTGACCTCAGAAACAGTTTTCAAGACCGCATACCTACAACACCCTCCGCGGTCGTACTATGGTTACAGAACTGGTAGAACCGTCTACAAATCCATGCTAACCATAAGGTAGGCTAGCCATGTGGCTAGACTCACCGAGGGTCGCTGGACCAAGAAAGTTACTAGTGGTAAGATGAGGCCCAGAAACAGCCCCGCACGCGCTGGGTTGTCCATCTCGTTAGGTATACAACCACTGTGGCGCAAAAGAGCCCAAGGAGAGCGGCTCGGAAGATGTGCGACCTGCGTTTCTGGCGTGCTCGGGACGAACAGTGGTTGTTAAATAAGAAGTAAGTATGTTCTGCAAAACGTTCCGGGGGGTAAAAAAGAATTTTGCTCATGTCGCACTGCAGCTATTTTTCCTCGCAGAGATTGTCGTCAATGACGAAAGTTCTTCAACAGAATGCTCTGATACTCAACTACCAGTTAACGCAAGCCTTCCTTCACTGCCCTCACAGTATTCAGAAAATATCATCACCTACAGCCGTCGTCGAGCTCAAGGAGACCCACCGTAACTGCTCCACCTTTGAACTTTTACACAATTTCTTGAATCAATTTACTGTTGGGTACCTTCCTAGAACATTGGCTCTAACTGTGCAAACCCCCTCCCAACCAGGCTCAACCGTCACGTTCGAACATTTTCGGAATTTTTGCGACCCCCCCCTATTTAGGGGGTCCAGTTGCGACCCCCTTGCCAGGGTCCACCCGTGACAATTGCGACCCCCCCTTCCTCACCTCAACCACCAACACGTTTCTATCGTATCTGCTTTGCTTATTTGGTTCCGCTGAGATCAGTCGACACCCAAAACCCCGCAACCCCGCCCCGCCCACTTTTTCCTCCAAAATTGCCGTCGACCGGGGGGGGGGGGCACGCACGCTGAAACGGCAAATTTTTCATGCGCCCAAAACCTCTGATGCGACCCCCCTCCTCGGCCGATGACCAAAATGCGACCCCCTCGTTCGAACAGTTCGAACGGACGGTTGACCCTGCTCCCAACCCGCTTTCCAGAAAACGGCATGAAGGTACACGATTCGCCGAAGACCCCATTGAGCTTGACCATGTTTCGGGGGCACATATTTTTGATGCCGCTCACATAGAAAGCCACCATAAAGCTCTTTTTATAAAATGGAATGTGCTCTTCAAATCTATGTTGGGATCTAACTGAATCGAGCAGAGTGTGATTCAATCCATTTGATTCTGTAGACAAAATGTTTTTTATTGCCCCCACCCCCGTGTTTCCATCTACCTCTTATTTTTCTTTTTTTGATCTTCATTTTTATGTGAAAATATAATAATGAGAGAGACTTCCGTGTGAAATCTGGCAGATTCCCTCGTGAACAACAAAAACTGCAAAGTACCTGGCTTGTGGTAAAGTGTTTTTTGATCATGTGTCCGATGTTTTGCGTATGGGATAAGTCCAAAGCCGCATCGACCTCATCCAATATATAAATCGGAGCCGGTCTGAACTTCAACATAGCCAACACCAACGATAGAGCAACAAGAGAGCGTTGTCCTGAAAAAAAAGCACTAGTTATAAATGATAAACAACTCCCAGGCGCCCCCGGAAAAGCCATACTGCCGCGCCTGACATGTATAGATTTTTGCTAGTCCACCACGCTTTCTCCTTGCCAATCCAAGCTGAATAATTTGGCAGAAGAAATTTGCCTAAAAAGGCCTCCTCCTCATGCAAGCAGATTCAATTTACGAGTGAAAAACAAGTTTTTTGGCATCCGCTGTTCCTTGATTTCCTTTCAATTCTGCGACTTTTGACAGCTGTTTTCAAATGAGCCAATATCGTTTACCAGTATATTTTACAGGACAATCTTGCTACATCCAATTTTCATACTCTTTCGCTAGTTTCACTTACAGTTTTAACAACTGGTCAAATTTCCCTCGTTTTTCTCGACTAAACTCTTAAAGCTGGTAAATAAATAGAGTAAGCCCTCGCCCTCACCTCCAGACAGTTCCTGAAGGGAATCTTTCCACTTGTCATTGAATGCCACCTTTACTTCAAGTCCTTGTTCGACCGTTTTTCCAGCAGGCGGCTCAACTTTGGCCGAGGCACCGGGTAACAGCGTGGAGAAGATATTACCGAAATCCTTAAAAGGACTTATGTTCATTTAAAATATCCTTTGTATTATTTTTAAATTATCACAAGCTACTACATGTCAAAAATACTTACTCGATTAACTTGTGCGTGAGCCTTGTGAATCTCTTGCGTTTTCTTGATATCCAACAAAGCTATGGTGTCCAGTAACTTTTTCTTGTCAATAGCTATTTGCTCTTTCTTTTGTTTCAATCCGAGCACCTGAAAAATGTTTGAATACATTCCAATTTTCGGAAAAGCAGAGCTATAAGAAAGAATTTACCTGCTCCTCCACTTGCGAGAGCACTCCCATAGCCCTGGTGTTCAAATTCTTGCCCAACTCATTTTTTCTTGCTTTCATGTCTGCTATCTCCTTTGTTGCTTTCTCCTGTGTGTACCTAAAATAGTAACACACTAAAATTTCGACTATAGAGATTTCTTGACGTTTTCTCTGTTTCCACCAAAAAGCCTGCTGCGACAAGACAACAGCCTGCTGCGGACGAGGAACATTGCAGCTACCGCAGCTAACTTTGCAAGGCCCTATCGCATCTGTCGTGCTATTTCCATACATGGGAGTGCCGCTTCTGTCATTGCTCTCTAGTGGTCTCCTACAGACTAAATGGAATCATTTACACGACTTCTGTCTGGATTGTGCCTCAAGGCGAGCGTTTCATGCTCTAAGGATCGATGACGGACCACCGGGACCTTTCCTATTGTACATATTGTGAAATTACCGGCACAAAAAGGTATCTTTGCAGTTGAAGGTCAGCTCAGAATGATACTTCAACAGTAGGACCATAGGTTCGCTTGCCGTTGATTTTCCTTGTTGCAGCAGATACACACATACCAAGTTTGCGGTTTACAGAACAAGGTGGCAAATGGGGAAATGGTAGCCCCGTGTTTATGTTAAAGATCACTGGAGCAGTTCAGCGAGTTTGAAGATGGTTGCAATGAACAGGAGGATAACGAGTCCTAAAAGAAAAGAAAAGAAGCACTGAAAGAAGTGCTCAGCATATCCATTATTGTGCGTTTTCAATTTCAGCCGCATGACAAGGGCACGTTTTCGCGCATTTTTTCGAGTGCGGCTCCCGTGATTCGATATAGAATCACGCCTGGAAAGCTATCGAGATCCAAATTGGTAGGAACCTGTGAAAATAATTGTTGAGTCATACAATAGGCCCATATAGGGGAGTATGCTAAAATTCTCGAGTTCTCACAGGGAAAATAATAACTCATATGAGTGTAATCCCAAACCTGACCACGCCGTTGACTTGCTATTCAGAACGGCGGGTTATTTTTTGGAGTCACGTGGTAAGAGCCTTCTGCACTACTAATCCTAACCCTACTATGGGAATTTGAAGCTATCTGCCACAAATGAATCTTGTACTATGGCGCTTTTCTAATTGCGACGTTCTCTACGCAAAATAGGCAATCAGATTTCCAATATTAGGTTCCTTACTCGGAATGCGGACACTCAGCTGAGGAGAAATGCACTTTAAGGCAGCATCTTCATGCTGAAACAAGTTTCATGTTCCTGCGCAACATGGCCGCTACAGTTTTCTTCCTCACTTCTCTTTACCTCTAAACGCTATCACCACTATCTCATCAACGCTATCACATCTGCTATTATCGCAACACTATTGCAGAGCATAATGGCAAAATGTAGCGAGGGACAAGTGGAACACCGCCTTGAACTCAGCACTTCCGTCACCCTTTTAGGAAATCGAGTGCCTTAAAATCTGTATTATGCCCATACATAAACTAAAGTAGGTGAAAATCCAGTTGGAGGAGGCCACTTCATTGTGCTCTCCAATACTGAAGATAAGAGCGAGAGCGCTGGTTACACGTAATCGATCATTTGAAGTGTACTTCTGGTAAATACTGGTGTAGTGTGGGAATGATGCAGAGGTGCTTTCTTAACAGTTTGGCCGGCGATGGTCCAAGAAAATGGTCCTGAACCAGATAAATGGAGAGTTTTACGTTGGTCAAGGGTGAAGGAGCTCCGGGGTGGATGAAGAGGTGCCAAAAATTGGACAGGATGTTGGCAGTACATGTTCAATGTAGGTCACCAACCGGTCCTTATAAAAGTGCGCTTCAAATAAATTGTCCGCAAATCATCTTATCCTTAGTCTTAGATAGCTCAAAGGAGTGCTCTCTAGGACTAAGGACTAAGATATTAAGGAGTGGCCCCCAAAACTGAATTTTCACCCTAAAGTACACCAGATGACATCAAATAAAGGTCTTCTTAGAAAGTAAGCATGGACACCAACTGGCCAACTTAAACATTAACCTTCAATCTTACTGACCATACACGCACGATGACAATGTGGTACCTACAGCCACAGCGCTATCTTCGCCTTATAGAACCGATGAGGTTATGAATCTTGGATTATCCAAATATGAAAATAAACGGACAACCAAAAGTAGGACAGATTATCACTCGCTTAGCCATTCAGTAATACTCCATAACGTGAGAGAAAGGTTAGGAATAGGTTCGTAATGGGATTACGGGATTATCAGATTCGGCTAACCATAAGAGGAATGAATACGTATTTAGTAGCAGAATAGCAGATGAGGCGTCAATCAGATCGATCTAACCTTTCAATATCTGTCTAATTTCATTATCGCCCAATCTTCTAATATCCGAAATCATGAAATAAGTACGCGGTCTCAGTTTCCTTACCAGTGTGGCCTACGAGAAAATTCGTTCACCATAAATTAGTGCTGCTCAATATTAGTTCATGGTTACACCTCATAAATTCATAGCGCATCCATCATGCGACCAAACTGCTATATTTTACACAAAGCTGTCCTAATAAACACCCAGCAATGAATCGAACTCAGTAATTGTCAGTAGCCAGGTCTCAGTTACATCGCTCATTTCTCATGCCGCATTTGTTATGCTAACACTTCTTGTTCCGCACCCTCGATTCTGCGATCTGGACCAACAAAAAGTTGCGCCCCTCCTTGGTCGTTTAATTAGTACTATACTTATCCAATAGGTTGGAGACGTTGGCGTGTTCATACCTCTATACTTGACATATTTGACTCCGTAACCATCGACGCCCCAACACCAACAAAACTACTTTCAGTTGACTGCAACTTTAATAAGTCGCTCTTTCTCGGGAAAGATTCTCCATGACGCCCCTAACCTTCCTGCTATAACCATATCGGTTTCTATTAAGCCTACAAATTCACATAAGAATGGAATTATCCCGGGTCGGATCTGTACTCATCAGTTGTCTACAAAAAACTAAACTATTCTCAACCGACCACCCTTACGTTGCTCTATCCTATCAAATCTCTAAGGAGAACCCTACATGAATGCCCTTCTCCTTTAGCCATCAAGGATGTCTCTTTTATGAGCGCTTTAAAATTACAATAAAGACAAAATATGAAGAGGGCATGAAAAGCGGGTCCTAGCTTACCCTGTGAAATCGTATTCAGTATTTTTCTTTCCAAAATGCGACTTCTCATCAGATATCCATGGATGAGCTTTGACCTTGTGATGAGCCTGCAAAACTGGATTGACAAACACATACTATGGAACATAAATATTTAAGATGGGGGGAAGGGTGATGTAGTGACAAAATGCGCTTACCACGCGCACCGTAAATTGATTTGAATCTGGATCGCATGCTGTTCAGGCCGACCAAGACTTTCATTCATGCGAGATCGGGTAATTGGTACTAGCCTTGTTTAGGCGGATGATCAATGGCTTTTTGCGTCGCTAACCCCCCCCCCCCACTGCAAGGCACTACATAGGAAAAACGGCATTCGAAATGCCTCTACGACCCCGAATGGAGGTAGAAAGCGTGGCGCTTCCGACGAGAAGGATTTGACTAAGCCGAAAGCTTTTTTATGGCTTGTCCACATATGTGCCCAATCGTTGGAACGCAAGAAATAATTCTTGGAATCGAACAATTCAATACTAAAACTTCAGCGGAACCTCTTACCATTTTCTTGTATGCCACAGCATCCTCCTTTGCTTTTTCTATATCCGTCTCTAACGAGGCTTGCTTTGATTTCTGGAAAACAACTTTTTTGATGATTTCGAAGATAAGTCGTGGATCTGCTGCCACTCAAAGAACCCACCAGCTTCACTATTTTCTTGCTTGTGACGTCCACTCTATCTTGATGCACTTTGATGTCCTTGTCAAACTCTTTTAGCTCCTTTTCAAACTTTTTCAAAGTACCAACCGCTGCTTCATGTGCTTGCTGAAAATTGCTTTCCATTTCGAGTTAACTTTCACTGGAATTTGATCTTCATCGAACTACCTTACTGAGTGGTTATTAGGTTTCCCCTTCAATAGTAATTCACTTTGAAAGGCAACTTACCGCTTTAATATTCATTTTTTACTCAAATTCATGACCTCTACAGGAAAAGCCCCTTGCGGTGCAAGTCCCTCTCTGAGCAAATGGAATGATCTCAACTCAAGCCAATTCCAGTTAAGTTTAAGAATTTCACCAGATCATTCTTGCCTTTCCGCTACAAACAAAGCTGTGTTCTTGAAATTATGGTGGTGAAATGCAAGTATTACGCGAAAACTTCATATCAGCTAACTCCTATGAAGGATGAAGTAGCGAAACGAACAAGGAGCCACCCACTCATGCATGGCAGATTTTCGCCTACTAACTTTACCTATCTTGCCCTCTTTCGGGCGAATAGTTCTCGATTTCAATAGAAAGGAAGATTGCTTTTCAGTCGGCTCCGTTTCGGAATACTTTAGATCCAAAGCAGAGGTGGATGGTGGGGTATTCTATGGAGGTTTATTCTTAGCATTACGTAATTCATCCCACAAACCCTTATCTATCGCACCCACTTAATTCAGGCAAATTTCGAGCTTGGATGGCTTATGTACCGCTTTGCACTGAAAATAGGCAACATCAAGAACTGCATTCCAGTATATTAGCTGAGAGCTACCATATGATCTTCCTGGAGCAATATTAGGCTTTGCTATCAATCATCAAATCCTTACACGAGAGTAAACAAGAAGTGGAAGTCAATGAACGTCGCTCTTCTGAAAGTTATTGTCCCTTTTTCAGAAATGAAGGAATATGCAGTCAGAAATATTTTTGCTGGAACCACTAGAATAAATATGAAGCCAAAAATGGCCCAGTTTACAGCTCCACGCTCTTGTACGACCCAACTATTTTGCAAGCCGCCAAAGTCGCTAGCAGCTTCTATTGCTTTTGATATTCGGTATGTCGGATGCCCAAAAAGGCGACAGCACTGCGAACACTTTTGGACGTTTCCGGTGTTTTCTTTCGCTTTGCCGTTCCTGGTGGACTGAATAGACCCTGACTCCAATTATGAAGTCTCACAGTTTACATTCTGCTCTCGTAAGTTGTAAATCAAGAGCTTCTATTCATTTACTTCAAATGACACTTCCTCCGACTCCCTAGTGAGAGTAATAAATTACTGGTTGAACCTAGTAATCAACAACATTAGTAACCTATTACTCAACTTCCGGCTTCGAAATATCTTATTCTCTGAGATCTATAATGAGAAGATCCCAGCTAAAAAACAATACAGGACCCAGAAAAATTTACAGTGGCAGATTCAAACACTTTTTTTCACCCAAAATGCGAAAGTGTTGCAACAGTTTTTGATACCTTTGCACCATTGTAAAAAAAATTGAGTCCTTAACAATAAAAATTTTAGGGCATTATATTTTTGCTGACACATTTAGATCAGGACGGGAGAGGACAATATTACGATAAAGTCGATGAATGTCCTCGAACCTCACCTGAGCCACTTTCCTTCGTTCATCGATGGCCGCTATTCGATCATGAAATTCATCAACTCGGCTTTTTGACGACGACAATGCCTCTTCTTCTTTAGCGATTTGCTCTTTCATAGTTGCAAGTGTGCCTCTGAAGACGACTATGTTATATGAATAACTTTGAAGAACTAGTAAGTAAAAATGAATATCTTACCGAGTGCTCGTCAACGAATCACTGAGCTTCTCAAAATCGCGCTTCGCCTGTTCCAAACGCTTCTCAGCCGCATCAGACTCCTTTTGGGCGGTTTTCTTGGCTTTATCCTGAACAAAAAGAACATAATTGATATTATAAAAACATTACGTCGGATCCACATCTTCGATAGATGGACGTGGCCCCATCTGATGGCATCAAAGGAAGGGCCGGTACCCGTCGACCCCAAGATAGGGGGGGTGGTAGTCGTCAGTCGTCACCACCTCAACCCCGTCTTCTACCTCCTCTCACTCCTTTATAATAAACATGTATAACCATTAATGTTCTTTATAACTAACGCTACACACTTCCATACTGGAGAACCTATTCGGTTCCGGGTCAGCTCATACGACGCATTCATTGATCAAACATAATAAATAATGAATTTTATTAGCAATTATCCCCGACCGAACCAATTTCCTTATTTATTCATGGGAACTACCACTGCGCAATTTGTAGTTCTCTGAGTGCTTATGCATATTAGCCTTCATGTACGCCCTATGCGGCTCTGTGTTTGCCTATGTGTAATAATCATCTAAATGTCCTGCATCTCAGCCGATAACTGCCTTAGGCTCTCCAATCTCGTACAGCTTCACAAGCACTCTTCACACTGACGCCTGATTGCGTGCGCTGTGAAGAGCTTCGTACTGAGAACGAGTTTTATAACATTTCGAAGTGGATGACATCACAACCGAATCTGGATATTCAGTTTTGACAACAAATAATTTACCTCCTAAAAAACCCAGGGTGAGTCTAGGTGCATGTCCTTTTGGTGAGTAGGGCTGTTCACGAAGGTCATAGATATCCCCTTTTCCCGGTCCTATAGCGCACAATAATGACACAAGGGGTTTGCAAGGATTGCTTCGACCGCCTCCTTTCTATTCGTGTGTTGCAGTATGCTGGCGTCTGGCGTTCTCTCATTTGTTGCGCTCTCTCGCCTATACTCTCCTATTCGTGCTCAGTCTCTCACTGCAGACTACCGACTTTGTAAGTCCCTAACGCCAATGTCGCACATTTACGAGCCGCGACAATAGCACATCTGTGATACTCGTGGGCTATCCCACCCACTATCGACTTGTGTTGAGGGTGTTGCTTCAACTGCTATAGCGTGATCACTTTCTGAGTTTGATCCACGCTGTAGCTATAATTCTCTCCCACAAATACGTTCGAATGGTGTGAAGTTCCAAAAAAATAATAATAATTCCCTCACTAATAGTAGTGAAAGATCAATAAGGCATTCTTGCTCCATACTTAAGATCGAAGCCGCCTCATCTCCCCACTGGGTAGCGCCGTCATGATGCCATGCATAATCGCCCGTGAAGAATAGCTTTTTTATCTATGGCCTTTTCACTTCGTTATTCATGCCACCGTACCATTATCTGTTTTCATTTGATCTTTTTTTGTTGATCTTAATTTCCTCATTATTTCCTTATTTGTTTAACAGCTACCTGAATCGATGTTCTCACGAAAACCGCCATAATGCTGAGATGAATACTAAGAAAACATTCTAGACGACTGCATAATAATCTATGAGAAGCCTTCGACGACGACCTTTGCACTGAATGGCGGAGGTGGAGTAGTCGCAAGGGACGCCGCCCTGCGGTTTATGGGTTACTTGTACTTTCTTCTATAGTCTTGCCCGAATGGTGGAAGACAATTAGAGAGGCGCCTGGCTCGGCTCCAAACCCCAGGCAGGAAGGTGGGAGCCCAAGGACTGAGCCTTGTAGGAGGGAGGGACTTCGAGGTGGGCGAGCCAACTGCGCAAGCAGAAGTTTGAATGTGTGAAGTCATAGTGGTTATGCCGCTGATAAGGCAGGAGAGCGTAGACGGAAGCATCGAATTGAGGCGCTTTGAGGCAACACCCCCTCTCGGAGAACCATTCATCAAATGAGATAGAGTAATCGTCGTGTGGTACAGATGTGCCGTTGTCGCGGCTCGAAATTGCGTCACATCGGCGCTATGGTCTTACAAAGGTGGCTTGCGGCCACTAATCATCGCTCTTGGACGAGTTACGTAGCGCACACCCCATAACGCGCAACGTGGACTTCGTTAAACTCGATTGGACCCGCCTCTTCTCTTTTTTAATAAGATATTTGTCAGCTTGCAGCACCACCCGCACGGTAGAAGGGTCGGATTCTAGCATCCGTCTCTCGAAAGAGCCCACTGCTCCCTTACTTTCGGGTATATCGTCCTGAATTCGAAATTCTTCTCAAGCCGAGCCCTTGTTCAGGCGCTGTATCCGTTGGAGTGCTTCTGAAGGGGAACTTCGGAAAAAGACGCTTTACTTGTCTTTAGGAAGAACAAGAAAGCTGTCTGTGAAAGCTGAAGTAGCTGAAGTTACTCAGACAGCACCATCGGAATTTCCACGAATCCTTCGTAAAAAGTTTGAGACGAGAACGTCAACCCTTAGTGTTTCCTAGTTCTTCAAGCGAAACAAATTGAATTTGAAAAACGAGCGCAATTTCGGCCTCGTGGAACATTTCACGTTGAGAAAATTTGCTCTGTATTTTGCACGAAGCAAAACAGTCCTCGGCTAAATTTTCTGCAGTTTCACTTAGAATCCCCATTCCTGAAAATAACCGCCGAATGAGTAGCGAACGAATCCTTGTCATCAATCCTCGCGCTCAGAACGCAATTGCCTCATCAAACGCTTGCGGCTTTGATGTTGCCTTGACTCCCATTCAAGGTTGCGCCGATAGCCTTTCCCATGAAACAAAAACAACGGAGGAAACGTTCCAAGAATACTGGGACGGTGAGCAAAATTTCCTTGGAAACACGATCCAATAAAACCTCTCTACTTCCTGAACGCATTATATGATCCAATCCTCTCAAACAGATTTCGCAGGTGATAAGAGACTACATATCCAGCAAACTCGAAATTGAAGTCCCTCGGGTTTCAAAGGCAAATCGATATGCCCCAGAAAAAAACGAAATGTTCCCAAGCAGAAATGAGCGTCCTTCTCCTTCTCTAGTTGTCAAACTGACAGGCACAAAGCGCACACTTGACAAGCTTCGACATTCATGGAACTATCAGCCATTGCCGTAGATGTTGTGCCATTAATACGACCGATACCACCTGCATGGTCACTGCTTACCCACTGATTGTTTGCGACAGAGAGCTCTCAGAATAACCATTTCCACTCCCAAGCCTTCTACTGGCAAGTGCTCAAAAGCCGGGAAGCCACGGAACTTCCTCCACACTTTTTGAATCTTTTAATCCACCATTTCGCGACACCACTGCCCCACATATTTCTTCCCCGTTATTCAGCACCGCTATCCTCCATGCAGTGCAGGCGAAACTCTAATAAACGGAAAGTGGCATGACGCAAGGCATTTGCAAACTCTCTCTCTCTCCTTCTCAGAGCCATCCCTCAATGAACGTCCTTCTTGTTAGACATCAACATAAACGCGAGAGAAGAAAACGCACTTTCTCCGCACTTTTTCGCTCTTTCGTTTCCTTAAGGAGAATGTAATCTCCAGTCGAGGCTATAGTGTCCTACTAACATTCTCTCTTAACGGTTCCTCTGTGTTTTATTGCACTGGCGATGCAGGGCCCACGCTTGCCACATTCGTCGCTAGTCATGTTCGTGCTGATTCTTTACTTTTACAAAAAAATTGCACCTGTCAGTAAAAGTTCATAACTCATATCACAATTTGACTGCCAGGCTTGCGAAATTCAGTCAATCTCCTGCGGTCGTGGAAATGTGATGAACCTTCCCTCATCAGAGAAAGAGCTCAGATGCCTGAGTTCAAGCTGCTACGGATCTTTAGTTCAGGTCGATTTATGTGGGGTTTCCCAGTGCATACCTCAACCAGCCAAACCAATATCCTGACTTAGCGCGCGCCTATCGGTGCAAATCCACTTAAACTGACCATAAGCGTGATCTGTGGGTACAAGGTACCGGTCTTCCATACCCGAACTCTCACTCGTCCGCTGAGCACGTACTATGGCTATGACTCCAACTGGGATATACGAAAATTGTACTACCAACGGAACGACCAGTCCTTGTATGATTCGATGAAGCTTTTTGGGAATCGAAGTATTAGCTATAGAGTGATGATAACCCCAGAATGATTGCATTGCTCTCTTCGACTATGAGCTTAATTACTGGATGATGACACTCCTTGAAGAAAAAAAAAACGTCAATTTCATCCAAGCCAAATCCATTACGGCGCTTTAAAGAGCTTTATGGTTTTATGTTATGAAAAATCGGATAATTAACCACCACTTCCACAATCTCCCTCATCTGGAGGCAGCGTTCTGGAGAGATTCAGAGAGGGCGTGGGGTGCGCAATAACAACATAACTCGTCCCAATCAGCGACTAAACTGGTGGTTGGAGCGTTGTGAGGGCGTGGCGATTTCCAACACTGCTCAGAAACAAGTGGTCCCTCCGTTGTGACACCTCGTTTCCTTGGCTGCCAAGCTAATGCTTCGTGTGGAGCACGTACCTACCCAATACGCGCCCTCTTTTATCGTAATCCCTTCCTTTAATACTTTCTTCATTTCTATAACCACTGCTTTTTGCACTACGCCGATTTTCAAGACTCTTTTGCAGTTTTCACCCATCACTCATAAAATCTACTGACAGCATCACAAAATCGAGTTCACTGGCATTGTTAAGGTGTCTGCCAGGGAAGCCTGATTCGTTTTTGTTCCCATAAAAAGATATTTTTGGCAATTCATCTATAAAGGATCGTAAAATTATGCAAAATGCTCCCAAAAGGGTGCTCCAGCCATATATCCCTTTTGTACGGATCGGGAATGGACCAATTTATTCCAAGTGAAAACACCTCTCTAAAAAGAAGTGTTCTGTCTATACATTGTTTTTTTTCTTTCAGCAATTAAGCTTTGCCCAAATAACATCGATGTCAGAGCATCAGAGAGCAGCCAGACAAAAACGAACGTTAGACAAATTCGATTGAATTTAATTTGTTCTTTACTGCGCGGCACTCACTTCCTTCCTGACCACATTGATGAGAAAGAGAAAACGTCCTCAATCTGACGGAGCCGCCACGTCATGGAACTGCAGATCAAATTTCCCCGGAAGGCGGATTTTACGACAAATTGATCGCGCGAGAGTCTGAGTTCGCAACTAGCACTCCACGGCGAGATGACCACCATTCGGTGGGCGTGCAGAGCTGTAAGCGCCGAGGTAAGGCCCTGGTAGAGCGCAACCAACCTTAGCTAACCCCAGTAGGAAGATTGCGCACCAACCCGCACGATTAGAAAACTTGCCCCCTTTCTGGTTCACATACTTCTGTTTGTTCGACCTCTCATTTATCGTAGAATTCTCCTTCAGGTTTATCAGTATTACTTCCGCACCAAGGCCCTCTAAGAAGCGTCAGAAAAGATGGAAAGTAAAAGCGTGGTCCACTCTAACCCTCTAGCTGATAATTTTCAAACAATTTGTCACTCCGTTTATCGCAACTTGAGGAAACTGGAGCGGCCGTGTAGCTGACCTTATTTCCACCGCAATCTCTGGTTTAAATAAAATCTAAAGCCCATTACTGCCTAGAAATTTTGAATGATGCTACTTTCACAGAATTTTTCTCTTTTCCTGTGCTCTCCCGCTCTGCAGGAGATTCTCGGTGGAAATTTTCCAAGTTACTATGCCTCGATCACAAACGCATGCATTCCCTGGGGATTCATCTTTGCAAGGCCTGACCTTCTTCTTCAATTACACGTACTCCGCAATAATTGGTTTGCTTAGGTATAAGTAATTTCATTGAGACAGCTTCCAGTTTTTCAATTTCTAACTAGCAACAATTGAAATGGTGAACTCTAAACTTCCTCGTCTAACTAATTGAAAAAACTAATGAAAAATCCACCAGGTCAAGCAACATGGACCCTGTACTCACTAGGGGGTCTTTCAGGGCAAGCCGCGCTTTTTGGAAACGGTTTCTTATTGTAAGAACGCATGTTTGGACCACAAAACCAGGCTTCATTTTCGTTGAGTGGTTTTAGCAGTACCAAAAAAGAAGCATAAGGTACTCCATTTGGATTGGCGCCAATGGGTTGGTGCCAAATCGCACTAAATGTCAGATTCGGATGTCATATTATCGTCAGCACCATAATGATGGCAACTAGCGAGCGCCAATCTTGATTGCAAAAATTAGTCGGAGGACCGAACCATTAACATGCTTCTCTTTGGCACTGCTTGAATCGTTCAGCGAAAATGAAACATGTGTCTGCGGCCCATAAATCCTCCCTACAATATGCAAGCACCCGTTTCCAAGAAACGTGGCTCGCCTGAAAGAGTCCCTTTGCCACCCTAGTGCTCCTGCATACGACATCAGTGCTCTGTGCCAGTTACTGCGAGAAGTTTCCTCACTAAATATAGAATTCCAATCCGGTGACCGTTCGCTACTCTAGGGGTGGCTAAATATGGCACAAGCATATTGAACATGCCCATCTTCCAGCATATGAACAAAACATGACAGCAACAGACCATGTTGACGTGAAGCACACAACGTCCACCCTTGGGTAATTGAGTTCCACGTTTGTGAAATAAAAAGCATAGCTGCCAAGAAAAACATACGATAAACGCTTGTTCATTCCGTTTTCGTTCCTCGTAGGCGTTTATGCGATCGTTGAGCTCTTTAGCCTGTTTTGTCATCTCACGTAGCAGCGTATCGCACTCCGGTAGATCCTGAAAAAAAAACTTAGTCATTTTGTCATTAGTCATCAGTAATCTATGGTATCCATGAGAGATGAGCCAAAGGTTGTTGAGAAACAAATTAGGGTTTACAATACTCAAGTACATTTGGTGAGCAATCTGTGATGATAAAAATAAAATTTTGATGCCGAAGTGAAGTGACAAGATGGGCCGCCTACCAGAGGCCAAGCCAAGGGATCAAATTTGGATACTACGCCGCCAAGGCCAACCTAGAGCTTGTTCCCTTCAAGATCCTAACACTTTTGACTTATATTATTGGATACTGCTGTTTTACGCCGCCACCGGCGTGCAAAGGTCACCACAAGAACTAAGCTGTGGGCAAAACTCTCGCCTCAGGCGGGATTCGTACGCCATCTCTTGCTTTCTGGCAATTGTGCTACCTGTTACACCACCGGGACAGCATTCCAACCTAAACCGCTTCGATAGTAATTTTAAGCGAGTCTTCCCTTTCTTCCGCACATAGCAACGTACAAGGGAGGTCTTCCAGAATATGAAGCGCTTTTTCGAAAGAGTCCCAACAGTCCCTGTTGAAAAGGCTCATTAAGGGACAGAAAAACATGCTACATTTCTAATGGACGCTTCTAACAAGGGGGGTCTTTCAGGGCGACCCGCGCTTCTTCAAAACCGTTTCTTGCATGGAACGCATGATGAAAACACAAGACCATGTTTCGCTTTCGCTGAACGGTTTTGGCAGTATCAAAAAAGAAGTGTAAGATACTGTTGATGATTCGATCCCCTTGGAGACTAAATTTTGCATTCGTGTTGGCGGCTACTTGTTAGCTTCAAAATGGTCCTGATCGTTAACATGACATCTGATTTTGAGATTTAGCGCCTCTTTATATCAGCCTGTAGGCGCAGACCTACATGCAAAATTTAGTCCCCACCGGGAATCGAACTATCAACAGTACTTTACACTTCTTTTTGGTACTACTAAAACTGTTCAGCTGGAACGAAAGCTGGTTCCGTGTTCCCAACATGCGGTCCTACAACATGCAAGAACCCGTTTTGAGAAAGCGCGGGTTGCCCTGAAAGACCCCCTTGTAAGCTGTGGGCAAAGCTCTCAACCCGTTCGGGATTCGTACGCCATCTCCTGCTTTGCTGGCAGTGTGCTACATGTCCCACCACCGGGACAGCTTCCAACCCAAATCAGCTTCGACAGTAAATTTGAGCGAGTCTTCCCTTTCTTCCGCACTTAGCAACATACAAAGGTCTTTCAGAATACGGAGCTCTTTTCCCAAACAGTCCCTGCATGTTGGAAAGGCTCATCGAGGAACAGAAAACCATGCTACATTTTTTCCTGGACGCTTTTAAGAACGTCAAAACAGTAGTAAAGAAATAGTCCGAAGTTCAACCCTCCGCGATGATAAATCTTTGCAATTTATGTTTGTGCCTCCAAACTGCCTCCAAATCACAAGAATGACACCTATTCGTAGCTAGCGGCCTTTGCAGGCAATCTGGAGACGCTAACCTACATTGCAAAAATTAGTCATCATGGAGGATCGAACTTTACCGTCTCTCCATCGTTATTTTGCCTTTCCTAGAAGCGCTCGAAGCGCTCAGGAGAACTGACCATGGTTTTGCCCTATTCGCATGAATCTCTTTAAAAAGCAGGAAATCATTTTCGGAAAAGTGTTTCATATACTGAAAGACCTCCCTTGTTGAGGATAGCTCCCCATTTAGAATATTGCGGTGCTAAAAGTAAGGTGTCATTGGCTGGCTTCTCAAAAGAATTCATTAATGCGAAATACTCCGAAGGACATTTATTATTCATTTATTCTTCGAAGCCAAGCTCCCTCAATCTCATTTCTTGTTGAGATTCGCTCGAAGCAAGAGCCCCGTGAGCATTTGCAAGCATAGAGTGCATGACAGCAGAAGGTGGACTCCGCCTATTTTTCCACAGACACAGTGGTTTTGTTTTTCATTTGAAACCACACATTTTTTACCTTGGCATAACATCAACCCTTCACAAGATAGATCACCTCTCATACTTGTGTGAATTGCGCATTGGAAAGCAATATCGTGGCCCCAATTGCTTTTGTTCATCGCTCTTGATATAGTGAACCTATACAAATATATCTTGAGATAGAATTTCACACCGCTACTTCACCGCAGCGATTGGATAAACTTCACCAGTGGGAAAGTGAGTGGGAGTGCTTGTACTCATGTGACTTCAAGGGAAACTCCCACCACCCATGCCAGTTGAGCAGCCTACGTAATAAATTCTATGCAAACAAGTTCACAGAAACTTGTAAAGTCCCCCTTCATGATATGTGATATATGTATCGATGCATTTCCAGACATCTCACAGCCCTCGGAAGACTCGAAGCGTACATTTTAAAAAATAATCACGTTTTTTTTCACTTCTTGCTGTTCTGTTGACTCGATTTTCGCTGCAACTCCCTTAGAAGCAACACTTGCCACGGGAACCAAAACTGTAGAAGGACTAGGTCCCAATGCTCCAACTATCACTAAGCGTCGTTCTTACTGAAAAATTTTTGCAGAAGAAACTTTCCTATCATCAGAACGTTTTCGAGTAAGATTCCACCATGAGGTCGAAGGGCTAAGTAGAGTAAATCTAGGTAGTGGGAACGAAAGAGAACCCCAAGAGAAGGGGAAAGACACTCAACTCGCAGCGGAGGACATGGCCCGGCGATCCAGCCCAGCCGCCCTCGCGCCGCTAGCGCCACGGCAAGCCTACCCTCTCGCCGTCTGAGCTTCTCGCCTTTCAGAAGAGAGAGATCAATGCGAATGTCTACGGGCAAAGAAGTGGTCCCATTTCCCGGGTTCTGGGCCGTTTCTCATGTTTTTTCTTCATCCATGCACCTCTGGCCACGTTTACCTTTATCTCTAGTAAGTAGCCGATTCATCGTAAACTCCGCCTTAACGGCTACTAAGCCAGTGACCGCCCTGAAGCTATAACACACTACCTCATTAGTTAACGAGGTGATACTAGATTTGCCTGACAGTTCTTCACTTTACCTGTTTTAAATTTTCCTACTTATAGTTAGACATCAACGGTTAGGAGCAATTTTCGGAAAATTACTAACCAAAAGCAGATTCAAACTTTTGTAGAATATCCCGTTTTCGATGATAAAGGAAAGCCGCACAGATTAGCGTACCTAAAGCTGACCTAATGGTGCCGCTAAAACGAATCGACTTGTTTTTCACCTACTTTGCAAGGTTTTTAAGAATAATGTTGCATTCGCTTATTCCCCATCCTCGCCGCCAGGTCATTATTGGGGTAAGGTCCTTTTCTTGCACTTTCGATTGCCATAAAGTTATTGATTAGCATAGGAACGACTTTGGTCCTCACTTTCAAAGGTGCTTTCCCAATTGAAGCATCTCGCACATTCAGGTGAGGATAGGAAACCGATTTTATGTTGCCACTTTCTGGCCCCTTTTCGACGGATCACCATCTTTGTAAGCTCACCATCAGGCTCTTTGAAATGTTAGTGAAATCTATTCTGACTCTTTTCTCAAGAACTTTCCCCTCACTCTTCTACAATCCTGCACCCAATGGGAACGCAAACAGCTCAAACTTTCTAACGTGCTTTTTCCTTATACGACCCCTAAGAATCTTAAAAGATAGCTGCGAACTTACTCCATCACTCCACGGTTGCTTTGTATTTGTTTTTGTGTTCATGTTAGCACTGACTTAAAGCGCGTCATTATTTCGGAGCTGAAATAATCCCCAGGCTTTGAGATTGCCTCTACGCAAATGGGTCAAAACCATATCCTTGGAGTAGCTCGTAACGTAAATGAAACAAGTTCCGACTTTGTTTGCTGCATGAGGTCAACATGAAGCCAGGCAATTGGGCCCTCCAGTCGAAATATACCAAATCTTGTTTCGATATAGGAAAGCAATTGCTGACAGGTTCCAGCTCCTCCCTTCCTGCAACTCGGGCATAGTCGCAATTATGAGAGTTTCTGCGTTTAGAGGCCAATGGGTAGTAAACTCAAATCAGCGGCCTGAATCGTACCCTACCCCACCCCTCACAAAAAAAAAAAATCAAGACTGTAAACCAATGCAATTGTATGGATTTTCGTTTTGCAGTTCGCTCCGTAATATCGAAACCACCGTAGAAGAGGGCAAGGCGTATAACTGACTAGAGCGTATAGATAAGCATGCTTCAATCGAAGAGTTATACCCCCACTTCCAATACAGGCTATTTTGAGCATGTTAGAGCTCACACCAAATTGTAGTAAAGTCAAGCACAATATGTTGGTAAGAAATTCTCATTAATTCCTTGCCGAACAAACAACTTCTACATCCAAATTTGTAGGCATATATCACAGGACTAATTATACCTCGAGCAAGGTAGAACAAAACAAAATACCTGGGAAAGTTTTTTTTTTTATTTTTTGCACGTGATAATTCAAATATGGCCGACCAACTTTAGCGATTACACGTAGCAGTACAATGGCCAAAGCAGTCCTAGTCAATTATCAACAGGCGTAGCCATCATCAGCTGATTTTATCCCAAATGCATAGATCATTTTAAATGTATCACATAGCCAATGCAATAGTTGAGTGGGTTAACCAATAGCACATCTTTTTTCAAAATCTTTCGAACAAGCCACCACTACAGTCAGATACGGAACAGTACCATCAGGCTAAACACGGTTCCAGCTCATAGTTACTACCAAGGGGTTGTCTTCAAACATTCTGAGATCTTTTCCTCCGTCTTCAACAACAGCGCGGGTTTTTTGGCCGCTTAGGTCAATTCTTGGAAGCGTTTTCCCACCTCTACATCCCCAGATTATGGGGTATTAATCGCCCAAAAAGCAGAATTCACTATGAAAAGTTAGCTCAACGAAAGTACGGGTAGAGGTCCAAAGTAGACCGGGATGAATAAGAAACCAAGTGAACGGCCCGAAATTCTAGAAATGGGTCTCCTTTCTTTCCCGTTGATTTGCGCACTAACGCGACTTTTATCGCCCTCTTCACACTACGCTCTCTCTCTGCTATCACTGGGCTCATACAGACCTGCGGCCAGTGATTATATAGTCAGTGAGCGTTCCCAGCCAACTGCGTCAAAAGGAAGGCCATGTTAGATCGCCAAGGGCACATCATTCGATGAGAATTGCGTGTCGGTCCGCACCCTCAAGAGGTCCGCCTTTCTCTCTCCTAAAAAATTTCCCCTTCTTCGTTCTTGTCATGGAATCGTACTTCAAAACATAGAATTGACGACGTAATTCCAGAAGTAGGCATATGCGTTATCTAAAAACGTAACAGTAGACTTCGTCCACAGCGTATGGGCATTAAAATGCCGTCAATGTATTAAGTAAGTGTTCGTTACTATGCTGATTATGCATTTGGGGCCCACGATTATTTCAATTTTACAAACGCCTCGTCCATAGTATAGACTGCTCCGCATGGTGAAAAAGTACGTGGGGAGGTGTACGTCTTTAGCACTCCTGCTCTTTGCACAGACCACGCCTTGAAATTGATACCAAGCCGATGCCTGCGTCTCTCATGTCTTCATCCTCTCTAGTTCTCCTGTTGTCAGCCAGTCATCCGATCACACACTTTCTTCTTCGCCGTGGGCTAGTGCAATGCAATCAACTACAATGGAGGCACATTCTGAGCGTTTCCGATAGTTTATATCAATTCTTTCTTCACTCACATGTCACACAGCACCTTATTTTCATACCTGAACCCCGCAGGGTAATCCACTCTGTTATCGTGGAGTGTACCTTCAAAAAAGAGACGTTTCCGAGAAAAATATCGAAAGCGCTCACTGCATTTTCTCAAGCTACTCGTTAAATGGAGGCTCAGTACCTTTTCAAGCACTTTGATTTCGTCGCTTAATTGTTGCAGAGGGCCATCCTTGAAGGACTCCTTCAGCGCTTCAAGTCGAGCTGATGCCCGCTCTAATTTGTCCTTTAGTTCAGAGTACCTTCCACGAACTTTGTCGTATTTCGCTACTTCTTCTGAAACACTTCAATTGGTACTACTTATTCAAAATGGGTTACTCGAATCTACTCACTTCCAAGTTTTGCCACTTCAGCCTCCTTCCACGCAATTTCCGATTTGAATGTGGTGTAGTCGATAAGATCCAGTAGAATAGGTCCTCGTCTGTCCGGGGCACCTTAATTACGTCCACTTCCAGAAATCATGAAAAAAAAAAGAGAACCGATGTCATTATACCTCCACTCATCGTTCCTGTCGGTTTCAAATCGTCTCCACGAGCTGTCACAGCCCGTAACTTTACCTGGCTGTCGTAGACCACTTCCTTGGCGCAATGGATGGTGTCGCATATTAAGATCTAAACCAAACGCGATGCAGAGGATACTTCCAAAATCCGACGAAAACACTCGTAAAAAAGCGCGGCCCCTTCCAGTGACGCAGTCCGCGTCTTGACCTCGAGGGAAAGCTCGCCAAATAAGCTCTATTGTTGCCAGGAGCATGTGAGTGGGCAAGCTTGGCTGGCAGAAATCAAGTCTTCCATATCTCTCCATGTCTCCCAAGCCAAACAGCCCTACACAGAATTAACATTTTTGTCCTCTTTTACTTCACATTTCAATAGGCTCTCATACTTGACTCTTAACTCGTGACATGTGACACTTAAAGCGAAATCTTTGCTGGTTTTCACGCCTAATTTCGCCCATAGTCGCGCTTTGAACTCGGCTGCGCCAGAAAAAAAGACACGGAAAGCAAATCTCTTCTAACGAGCGCTTGAAAAAAAAAACTTGAAAAGACTCACTCCGCCAAAGACGAGCTCAAAAACTTTTGTGTACAAAGGGTCAAATTCAATGAGATCCAGAGCCAGCATCATGTTTTCTCCTTTGAATTTTCGAGCCTGAAATCAATTTTTCATGTGAACATTTTATCAAATTCTGAAGGACATAAAATTTAGAGGTTTGACTAAGCAGGCGTCGCCAATATTTCGTTATGGCGTCGACAAGACATTAACTTGCGTCGTGAAGGGTAAAGAAAGGTCGCATAAATTTTCATCACACCCTATCTTTCTGTCATAATGTCCTGGCTGTAGTAAAAAGGGATAACCATTGAATGAGACAATTTCCTTGCATAAAGAAAAAAGGGCGATTTGCATATCCTCCACACAATTTCGATGCAGCTGTGGAAACCGAGAGGGGGAGGGCTAAGACTAGAATTGAAGCAACAACCCCAGACGAGGACGTGTAGAAGAATATTTTCTGTGATGGGATAGAGAAGTCCACGAACATCCCAGATTTGCCGTTGTGGCGGCTCAAAAGTGCACAACAGTAAGTCTTTACGAAGGGATCTGATGGCAGTTAATGTGAACTTACGGACGAGATACCTCGCGGGGAGCCAATGAGACACAGCGTGGATTACGGCGTTGCGACTTTGTATACGTAATGGTTAGTGGAGCCGTGGAGCAAACGATTTCAGAAAACTCGTCCAGCCCCGCCTCTTCCTTATTTCGAGCAGAAAGAAAGGGAATACTTGTTAATGGTTCCGTCAGCGGTTTTATTTGATGCAGTCAGCGGGTCCAGAATTTCATTAACGACCGCTGCTACCCTATCAATTCGATCTGGAATTACTAATTCAAGAATGCGCCGAAAAATATGCCCCCAGCAGTCTAGCATGGCCTCACTCTTGGCGCACTTAGTGAGCCACGCCCAGCTGCGTTTTCTCGTGTCTGAGTCTCTAGGCCTTCAACGGGGATAGCGTTATCGTGAGAAGATCAGCATCGATGAGAGTCGCATCAATGCAAAGATCATCGGGCCCCATTTTACGTGTTCTAGACAATTTTCCTCGGTTTTTCCTCAATGGTGCACCACTGACCATCTCTGACTTGATTTGCAAAGCGGCGCCTTTTCATCGTGAATTCCACCTTTAAATTTTGAACCGAAGTAGAATGCGCGGCTCACCTCAAAAAAGACTCATCAGTGTCAAACACACGATCCTCAATTAACTACCATTCCATATAGAGCATGCTTTTCAAGATATACCCATTCAATGCCCTCGTAAACTGAATTTTAGCTTTCTGTTCATCGGACGTGTTTTCATAGAAACGTTTTCTATCGGTATAATACTACAAAATAATCCACTAATGTTGTGATCCACTTCCTCAGCAGATAATACAGCCCATATGTGCTTCCTGTGGTTGTCAACACTAACCATGAGTGCACGAAAAGCTGTCAGCGATCCTTGCGCCACCACTCACATTAATTAGTGTCACATCATCTGTGGATCCAAGGACATCTGTTTGTATTCTGAGGCGCTCAACAAGAATGCCTATCCCTCACATTTCCATTCCTTCTCATGTGAAACGAGTCATGATTAATCACGGCAATAGAACACTGGCTACATCAAAAAACTGGTATCGCATTAATTGAATTGCACGAAAGAAAAGGTTCGAGCTGGCTTAAGTCAAGGAAATCTTTCATTTTTGAACTCTTTCAGAGTGGCTGAGCGTTTTCATATTCCACAAAATATGAAAATGAAAAAGCGTTCGACAATGATCAATTCATTGAGGGATGTGCCATGCATCCTGACCTCATTTCTGATCGCAGTGGCATTTTGAATGCGAACGTTCTACACAGCCACTTGTGAAAACAACTAAGTATAACCAACTGTGTAATTTACTATGTCAAACCATTATTTTCATTGTGGATACCAGCCGACATACAAATTAGCATTATTATTCTCCCAAGCAAACCTCCATACAATCAAAACATCCTTATATCAGACTTTGCAAGTCCACCTATTTGCTAAGAACTAGCAAATAAGTGTTCGCAAAGTCCGACAACGGCCATAGTTCACCCTCCAGGTTCCAATGAAAATTATTCAATTTTTTTCCAACAATCCTTGTTCTGTCTGAAGAATTGCAATATAAAGCTTCCTGTAGATATTATTTTCCAACTCTTACTAATAAATGGTCACACTCAAAAGACTTTTCCAAGCGCCAGTCTGTCCCTCAACTTCCACAAATTCTACAATCAGACCGAGCAATCAACTCCAAAAATGCACATTGAAATCCGAAATATTTCAATAGCAATCCTCTGCCAATTTCCATCTCTATCTAAACTCACAACCCATACTTATCAAAATTTTCTCGTGCAAAAGATGTTCCTTGGTAAAATCATATTCATAGCGTGACGATTTGAACAATTCATCCAATCATCAACGGCCAAAGTGGCTTAATCACAACCTGGAAGTTATGCGCTAAAATCACCTACAACCTCCTTGACAGCGCTCTGGGATTTTGGTCATTACGGTCCCCGGCAGCACTTAACGATTCAACTATCGCTCGCCGTCGCGTTTTCATTTTACTTTTTCCCCCGCTATGAAAGTTATGAAATATCCTTTCGCACTTCATTTTATTCGCTCACGACTGTTTTTGCTGAACCTCAGCGTTCTCAGAACTGCACCCAATTTTTCGTCTTCCATTCAGATGAATTTCCGAGAAAACCCATCGTTTGAGGAAATTGGGAGAAAATCTGACCAATACTCGCAAAGTTCGGAGAATCAATCGAGAAGACCCCATACCATGTAAAGGAAAATTTATAAGTAGATTGTTGCAATCTAATTCTTTCCTATAGCGGGTGAGATTTTGAAAACTGGATCGCTTTGAAGGCTCAGCTAAAAGGCAGAATTTACGATGGAAGCAAGCCATTCCAATTTCACTTAGGGATGATGAGTGGTACTAGAAAGAAGAAAAAACCATGAAAGACGGCCCAGAGCTCAAGAAATAGGACCCCTTATTTTCCCCTTGATCTCGACAATGATGATCCCATCGCTCGCTGCGTATAGATATGCGGCGAGTGATTAGATCATCGATGGGCGTGGATCGCCAAATGCGCCAAGAGTGAGCCACGCTTGATGGCCGAGGTCAAATGTTCCGCTGCCGATTGCGTGTCAGTCCGCACCCTCGGGAGGTCCGTCTGTCCACCACTAGGCAATTTTCCCACCCTTCGACCTTAGTATTTTTCCTGGAATCCTCCTTTAAGATGGGCTATTGTTGCTCCTATAGAAAGCCGACGGTAAGATTTGTTAGCCGATTGCTGAGACCAGTAGATATTGTGGTCACCTTTTGAGGGGGTGCACAGTCGTAAATCCTCATAATATTACTGAAATCTACGAAGTAAGCTATGCAGTCGTTATCAGGCAGTGACGCAAATATCTCGCTTCGCCTTCCATGACGAAAACGATTTTTTTGCTCATTCTACGCAAATGCAAGCGGCAATTTTTGATCAAGAGCTGCCTGTTACATGCGCAATTTTAATCAGAAAATGCACTTTTCCTAGCGAATTGTCAAATTAATTCAAACAAGAAAATGAGGGTCGGCTTTAACACTTTGACAACCATGCAGCCCATATATAAGCTGCAGCCTGTCTATCGCGTATTACCTTGCAGCCGTCATTTGGGCTGCAGCTATAAAGTTTTTTTTTCCTTCAATTTATTCAACAGACTATTTCCAGTTCATATCATGTGCTTTTCTTCCATATTAGTTGATGTTTCATTCATGAAGTTAAGGACGTTTCAATGTGGACAGAAAACGTGAAACGTGCGCGAACTTCTAAGTGTTAACTAAGCATCGATGAAATTAGCACTAGGACCCGGGACCAGTGCAAAGTGTAACATATTGTGGCACTATTCAACTACTACAACCCCAGAACCTCAAAATATTATTTTTCGTCGAAATTTTGCCCACGTGGTAATCGATGCCCTGATACGAAAATGACAATCATTTCCGTTGGCACCATTTGTCGTCACCTTGTCGTGACATTTGATTTAACCAAACTCGCTTAAACTTCTGTATAGGGGTTATTTGGTGTCCTGATTATGGATATGACATTCATCTTTAGTATCAGCGCTGTTCAACACATTTACTGATCTCCTGGACCCTCTCTCCTATACAAAGTGTCTGGGACTAAGCTCAAGGGAGCTCAGGAAGACTGAGGTGGGTTAATCAGGCACCGTGTGCTACAAATAAAGCGTGTGAGAACTAAGGGTGAGTGACTTACCCACCTCGAAGCCCTCCTCTCCCCGTAGACTTGGTCCTTATCACGATCTAATCAGTGAGAGGGTGCAGACGAGCGGAATATAGGCGTCAAATGGCGCCAGCGCCAAGCGTGAGCGTCATATTCGTAATCAGGACATCAAAGTACCACTATGTGCAAATAAAATTTTGAGACTTCGGGGTCGTAATAGGTGAGTAGTCCATATTATAAAATCAGCTAAAAGTAATTTGTAATGACTCACAAGCTCTTGGGCTCTTCTGAAGCGTTGTGCGATGTCATGATAGTGACGAGGTACGCACTCGGTCCATGGCACGAAGGTACGACGATGTGGAAGGCCGGTCTCCACAATTAGACGAGCGGTATTCTTGTCCTTCACCACCACATGGTACAACTGAAATTCAAACGAATGAAATCGCTGTTTGAAATTTCGGCGCTATCGCAATATACGGGGGCACAACAGGGCAATGCATTTAAAACCACGTGAATCCTGTTATCCCTGACAAAAACAAACGACTAAGCTCTAGGCGGAGGAAGAGGGACTCCACTATTTTTACTTCCCTCTGAGATCTTGCTCGCTTCTAGACTTGCCTGTACATGACACCCCCTATCCTGGGATAGCGCCGAAATTTCTTCTTTAATGAAATATTTTATGAGTACAGTCCATCTAACCCTATCACCATCTACATCATCGACTTCCACCGTCTCGATAACAGCACCTTCACAAATTCCAAAAAAAAATGTTTTGAAATCTTTTTGGGGCTCAGCAACATTTGTTGCTAGGGATAATTGGGTCCCAGATTGACAAGGGAATCCCATAAAGTCAGCAGAACAGTCAAAACAAACGTTAGGCCGAATATTTCATGCACAACGCAATCAATGGTGATTCAAGGAAAGCCAATTTCCGAAATGGAGCCTTCTTCGTGCATGATTGCTGAGCAGATAGCAGCACTGACGAGTGTGGCCGGCATGTGGAGGGGCAAAGAACCCCATTGCCGGGCCTGTCAACTATGAGTATCCCAATATGCGGCCCGCTGAGCATTCCATTCACACATGCCTTTATTTTCGTGTCAACACTAATGCCTAATGCACCGCAACGATTTATGTAGGCGGCATCTCATGAATATAGCCAATGTTGACCACACAATCAGCACTGGCCAGATTGAGCAAATGATTTGTCAAAATTCAATTGCGTATGAGAAAACAGGTGTATTTCCCACGTCAAGGCGTTCACCAGAAAGCGAAGGCGGAGTTGTGAGCCACGCCCCGCACACACGGGTAACAGCGAAGCCTCTTCACCACCACCACCACCATGCCATTCTCGTTCCTCCACGCTCATTCAGGCCGCTGTCACGTAGAATCTTTCTTCCTCGATGAAAATCTCATCTGATATTGATGTCTTCACTCCTTCTTCAGCTATGATTTGTCATCGTTTTGGCTCCTTTCGTTATCTTTATCTCATCGTTTTGACTCCATTCATTATGAACAGCACATTTTCCGCAATCGACGTCAATCATTCACCAACTCCATTTATTAAGACCCCTGTTTTCAGACCGATGGATGATGATGTTATTGAGCTAAACGTCGGTGGAACGCACTACAGCACCATTCGACAGACGTTAAAGAAGGAGCCCGACACATTGCTTTATAGAATAGCGAGCTCTTCTACAACATTACCAAAGGGAGTAGTTCAACTAGACAACAACAAATATTTTATCGATCGAGATGGCTTCCTATTTTCTCACATTCTCAACTACCTAAGAACAGATAAACTAATATTGCCTGAAGGATTCACCGAAACTGGTCGTCTGAAAGATGAAATTGAATTCTACGAAATTGAAAAGCTACGGGAAGCTCTTGGTCCACAGCTGAATGCATTGAGCCACATCAAACCAAAACTCTCCAATGGTGGTTTGTATCCCATGAACGAAACTGGTAAGTTAACTATTCAATGTGAGCTAATCAATCGGCCCATATGGATCGCCTCTAAATTAGCTCCATCGATGTAATCAATAAGCGTTCACAGCCATGTCTTCAAAAATTAGGGCCCTTATGATAATTTTTATTAGCACGAATATATTATGCGTCTAGCACATAACGATCGCAAGACGTAATTAAACTTCCGTATATGAACTGAATTTGAGAGTTGCTTTTATGTCCCTGTATAGCTCTACTAGCTCTTTCCGTCAAAGTACCATTTCAGGTGGTTACATTACTCTTGGCTATCGAGGCACATTCGCATTCGGAAGAGACGGCCAGGCGGACGTCAAGTTCCGGAAATTGCACAGGATTCTCGTATGTGGAAGAGCGACGTTATGCCGAGAGGTTTTTGGTGAGACGTTGAACGAAAGTCGTGATCCTGGTGGACCGGACGATGGAGAGCGCTACACTTCCAGGCTTTATCTCAAGCATCAGTGTCTCGAACGAGTACGTATCAATCACTTGAAATTTGATAGACAGATTTAACTACATACTAAGCGCAACTCCATCCCCTTCAATCACCCGGAACGATCAACTACAAATCCTCTTTTTTTGCTTGAAATTACATGCTTGCCGGCGTCTGAGATTTGTCAAATGAGGTGGGAAACGCATTTGCTGCACATAGAAAGAAGTGATCAATTTCAGCGCTTGGGCAGAGGCCATAGGAGCCAAACAACTTGGAAAAAAGCCACGTTTTAGCTCGAGCCAAGCCAAAACAACGACATAATTCGTCAAAGCTCGGCTGATGTGTTCAACCGTGCACAAAAGCGAAGAGCGTAACAAACATAGCATAAAAGTAAATCGCGTTAAAAAATGCACTATTCAAAGCTGCCATGTCCATCTATCATTACCCTTACGTTACTTAAACTCATTAATTAACTACCGTAATACCAAAAATTTAGGCCTGTGACGTGATGGCTGAAAAAGGCTTCAAGTTGGTCGCTACGTGTTGCAGTGGTGCTAACGGACTCGCCGCTGCTAGTCATCCTATTGTCGCCGGTGCTCTCAGTGGGGCCAGCACCACGGTAATTGTTCAATGCTTTTAAGCTTCACTATTTGTCAGATTCACTTCTTATTGGGCAAATCTCCAATTACGAATTCTCATAGACTGCTTTGTTCTCTACACATTCTCTCTTCTTCCCTTCTTGAGAATGCATCAAATTCCTTTCAAATGAGAACGCTTTCACGCGCAATAGCAGATTACAAACTAATCCACATGATCCATCCGCTCGCCGGGGGTTGTGTAGAGGGTTGAGTTCTTGAAAATATGTTGTTCCTTATTGCCCTTTTGATAGCTTTCTTACATTTATTAGTGTGCTAAAATCACGGCAGTTCCATTTAACGACCAAAGAAGTGTCGAAAAATCAATTTCTCAAGACTTTCAGAAATTACATCACTCTTTTCCCCCTGAAAACCACAGTCCCATGAGCACGGCACCGCAAACTCTGCAGAACGCACGATATAACTGACCGCAGAACAACACCTGTATTTTGGAGGGTCATATTGAGATCCTGTAAACTCGTAGCTGCCGTGGGTCGCCTAACGGGTGTTGAACCTTAAAGCAGAAGTACACCGCACACATTACTCTTTACTACTACTCAGTGGAACTGAAGTTCGAGTGGAGGGAAGGGGGAGGAGGGCCAATACTAAGAATAAGCTTTCGTGACACGCACCCATCATCCCCCTCCCCCTTCGTTAGTGAAGCATGCCGCTGTGGAAAATTTTATAACACGACCTTGACGCACCCTTCACATATACATAATTCTGACGTCTTCCTTCCAGTCCTCAAAACTTCGTCAAGTAGTGGGAGAATGAGGGATGAGGAGTGGATGCGAGCGGGAGGCGAAGGTGGATATACAACAATGGAACTAAAAATTCTCAAACTCCTAAAAAATCCTTGAAAAAATCCTTTACAAATTTTCACAAAAAGCCCCTTCCGATGTGACTTTCCCCAAGAACACACCAAATACGACCCTCCCTAATGCTAATGCCCGACACATGCTTGACCCTGCTCACATTTCTACATCACAAATTGGTCAACAGGTTAATTTTTTACCAAGTTAATTTGGGAAAGGATATAGATATGGCACGGCAAAGAGGTATGTGGGATAAACCTTACGAAAAGAAGCTTACTGGGAGAAGTACCATACTTTTATAACGAATTCTATTTGAGCGTCTTGACATTAGGTGCTTAAAAAGACCGGTAATATCGAAGTTAATGAAATGCGATACGCTTTCCATTATTCTAGCTAGCTTCCTGTTCACTGGGTGGCAAGCTTGAAGCACTGCAGAGCTTAATGTCGACCAATTAAAGGGTCCCAAATGCATGTACTACTGAACCACATGCCCTCCTCTCTTAGGATACCCCACTCATCAAGGGATGACACGGCATCTCATAAAGAGCAGTTGACTTTATTCTCAGAGGAGCACTGGTCCATTAAACGACGCCAGGAGGCAAAGCGCACCAATCGACCGCCTACGGCCGCTGTCGAATCGCACACCACATTTTCCTCGTTTGCCTGCCATAATAGACCAAACAAAGCGTCTGCTCCTAGAAAATCCTGTGAAGTTGAGAAAAACAGCATCCGAAACAGTGAGGGATGGGCTTTGTGAGAATTCATACGATTCAACGCTGAACTTTCACCTGTAGCTTCCCATAGCAAACTAAAATCGGCGCAATCGCAATACAAGGGGACATCCTCTCGGACTAGAAGAGGGAGGAAGTACGGAGAACATGAAAACGGCTCACACAAGCTGGAGTCTCTCTTCTAGTCCCTGAGGCTTATTCCCGTTTTCAAGAAGAGACATACCTTACGGGGTTTCAAGTGCACTGGCACTACAACGCCCCCGTATATTGCAATAGCGCTCTAAAATCTCTTGACTTTCCAAAAATAGAGAACGGAATCAGCAAACATAGAGGTTAGCAAGATATACAAAACATCTACACAACTTCGGGATTATATTGCTCTTTTATAGGAGCATGAAAATTCCACGACCATCAGTATAATTGGACTTTTTTGGAACAGTGAGCGCACAAGCGTCATAAAGCGAAATTGATTACGATTATTCCTCTCAAGCCTTGAAAAGATATGCAAAAGGTGTCACATGGGTACGATACTGTGATGCAAAGCCTCTGGGAATCCACCTAATGCAGGAACGTCATTGAAAGATGGAACCCAACGGTGAGGTGAACATAGAACCCATCATTGAAAGGGATAGACACTGGGTAACTCAATAAAATAAGCCAAGGCTTAACCTTCAGCAAGGAGAAGAAATTCCAGAAAATACTTATCTTCAAACAACAAACGTAAAAACATGAATTGTTTACTGCCACATGCAAAACATCTTGAACGCTGTTGTTCACTTTTTCGTTGAAAATTTGGCATTAATCAGGGCATCTCCAATGGGGAGGCGTATGTTTGGCTAGGGACACTATACTCGTAAGCGGTAGTTAGACTTTATACTGAGGAATGACGAGACAATAGGATGAAAGATTTGCCATCAGTCTCTTTTCGGCATGCGCCATGCGCTCTACTTACAGGATGGAATCCGCTTAGGGGAGGAGGCCACTTCTTGTATCTTATTCCTATGGTTAGTCCTCGAGAGTACTCCTGTGGGCTATCCTAAACTACGGATAAGACAATATGTTAACAACTCATTTAAGCGCACTTCTGACAAAAACCGGTGGATGTCCTCATTCCACACCTCCTTCCCATATCCTGTCCAATTTTGTGCTCTAGGCTATTAGGCCGAGGCAAAGCTCTTCATTCACCTGATTCAGGACCGTTTCCTTGGACCGTTACAGTCGAATAGTGGAAGCACCTGAGGAGTACTCCCACACTACACCGGTACTTATCAGAAGTACACTTCGAATGAAAATTACGTGTCACGAGCGTTCTCATTCTTATCATGAGTATTGGAGAAGACAATGGAGTGCCACCCCCTAACTGCATTTTTAGCCTACTTCCATTCAAAACCACTAAAGCATGGAAGTATGTAAGACCACTCTAAGATAGAAACCTCATATTCCGCCAACCAATCTGCCACTAATAAGCGTTGCTTGCTAAGGCGAAACTCGATCATTTCAAGTCCCACTCCGTGTGTTAGGCGCCGCTGATTGCCTTTTAACATCAATCTAGCGACGTGAAACATGGAAAATAATCAAAAGTGCATAATTGGACGTAAATCCTTGATGTGGAGGCTATGAAACATTCAAAAGGTTAAAGAAGTCTAATTGGAGCCGAAAGTGAAGTAGAAAACAATAAAGCGTTCCAAGTGGTCGCGTTGGAAAA
>KZ345027.1:61616-77422 GCA_002352805.1 Teladorsagia circumcincta
GGGGTTTGCGACCCACTACCGACACATCAATCGGGTGCCGAGGGTTGCAAGCATGAGGTGTCGAGCCAATAATACTGATCTCACTCCAACATTTAACTAACCTGCCTTCCTTCACAATAAACCACCACCATAAAGTTGCAATAGTTAGCGAAACCTTTCTCAAAGTATGATTTCAATACTTTTATCCCGCCAATGAGCTTAAAAAGCCCAAAATGAGAAGATATTCGAATTGACAAAAAATGGCATAGCTCTCATTCCTCACAAAGACAGGAATCCTAATTCCTTAAACCCATTCGCGACCGCGCAGGGCTTTCAGAGTCCGCCCGTTCGGACCAGCCCATTTGAGACGATCGCAAAGTGACAGCCCGGTGGGTGTCATTGTCCCTCGCGAACCGTTTTTAAAGTGGGGTGAAGTGGTAAAAATCAACCATTTTTGCTGAACTTTTCCCATGAGGGCCACCGATGGATGACATGGTCCCAGGTGGAGCATCGTCGTGTCAGCCACGGGTGGCTGCCACTGTCGCGAATGGGTTAAGCAAGACTTGTCTATTTTCCTTGCTCTATCATTTCTGCCAGGAAGCTCGGGGGAGGGAAGTGCTTCCGTGCTTGACGATCATCCTCAATCTGAAGCCATTAGGACCTTCGAAAACAGCCGTGAAGTCCAAAAAACCAAGAATAAAACTGAAGCCGAGAAAAAAAAACTGACGCTCCTATCGAGTGAATTGGAGGCCAACGGAGCGATAGAGGCCAAGCTCTTCTCCACTATGATCATTGAATCAGACATAACATATCGATTATCTTGTTATAAATAATCTCTACACTCCAAAGCATAGAGGCTAAGCCTCCACCTCCACTTCCGTCCAAGCAGCACGCACACGATCCCTTATCACATACTTCATCTTTTATGAGCTTGCTAAAACCATTCATGCAATTTGTTTTACTGCACGCAATTCTTATACTCGTTCACTTTCAGGACTTAATGAACCATCGAAATTGCGGCGATTATGAAGAGCAGCGATGGGCCCACTATACGGAGTACGTGTTCTATCGGGAAAGTCAAGGAGGAGTGCTTACACCTTCACCCAGAGATCTCTAGCTACATACGTGATGTCCCTCAACAAATGTGCTAATTTGGAAACGTGATAGATGTTTTGCTGCGATACACCGCTGTACTTGTACTATATTTGGCAATTTCAACTCCAAAATCTCGTTCTTCCATACTCTGTGTGCTAATAATATTTTTCTTCGTTGACGTAATGCATTAAGTACATTTGGCAAACTACCTGGAAAGCTATTCAAGCTATCTGGGCAATAAACACGACAACGACACCACAAGGGACCATTACAGCAAAGAATATCTCTGAAAGAAAGCTCCGAAAGAAGAAAAAACTCACAAACGATCCTGCAGCGATTTCGAGAGCCAACGCATATTTTGGATCCTTAATTCGGAACAGAGTAGCCACACATCCTCGAACGTCATCTCTATTGAATCCAACAAATGGATCCTTATAAGTGAAATGAATACGGGGATTCCTGTAAAGATATGTTTGCCACCTAGAAAAAAAACACTAAAGTTCGGCTTTGGGCCATAAGCTCTTCTGTCGAGAAAGCTATGAGATTTTTCCAAATCAATGTCGCGTTCCCGTAGGTTCTTCATACAAATACGATACACAACGTAAATGGCTAGCGAGAAGCCATTGAAAATTCATGAGATGAGTAAATCTGAACGCACTTCTGATGCAGAATATTTAATTTTATTTGCATTTGTTGAACTTCATGCTGGTACGTGGCAAGAGTGTCGCGATTCTTGGTGTCCAATTCTTCGTTATATGTTATTGCAGATAATTCTTCCTGAAAGCAACTATAATAATATGCCAGAGCTGAAAACCCGTTACTTTTATCTGCGAAGGTGCCGCTACAAAACGCCCATGTTTCTCCCATATTCGGGGGGAGGAAGGACGAGGGGGCTACGAATTGCGGTAACAAAAGCCGCCGCATGCATGTGTCAACCTTAACCAAAATGATTTTTACCAGTGTAGTTTTTTTGAGCATCAGAAAGCTTCTCATGATAAAGGTCCATAAGAGCTGAAAGAGCCAGTTGCTGACTGCCTGTATAGAATGAGTTCGTCATTCACCACTAACACACCGCGTTGAGTGGATTGGCCAGAATAGTTTGCCCGTTGTCAGTGGCAAACGTCTGCCAGATTGGGAAGTGACCCTGTTCTTGGTTTATTGACCTTCATTACATTAATTTTAGTGCGTGCTCCTCTGCATGATTAGTTTGTTCGCCGATCAGGATTTTCGTCTTTCCCTGCGCATTTATTTCGCCAATCCCAACTCACTGATGAGCTACGGGGATTTACGAAATAATAAGGCATGAGGTAGGAGCGAACGAAGCGTTTTAATTGTTTCTTTATAAAGTTCGTATAAAGTCTTAATTCAATGAACATAATAGTTTCCGATTATCTTTTTTTAGCTCTATGGACGAAGTGGGTCGAAAAATGAAAGTTGAGAGAAAATGAAAAGAAATCACCCGAAACATTAAAATTAGAACGACAAACGTCTGTATAATAGATAGTTCGAGAGACACTGTCCGCAGAGGCGAGAGAACAGACTAGAATATAGGATAGCACAGGAGGCGAGCAAGACACTTCGAGAGACACTGTGCGCAGAGGCGAGAGAGCAGACTAGAATTCAGGACAGCACAGGAGGCGAGCAAGACGCAGACACCAAAGCATTCGCAACGGTGGAGGTGCACAGATGTGTGAGGTGTGCATATGAGTGAGCCGCTAGCGCCTTCACCCGCATTTCGAGGCAAAATGGTACCCTCTCTGGTTGAGTGCCCAGCCACCCAATCAGGAAGATTTACTAGATTTAGAGATTTACTAAGATTGTGCTCTCAAGTAATTCGAAGGTGTTGTGGAGCAGTTCTCGATATCCATTTTGAATGGAAATAACTTCAATTTTTCTTGAATCCATGACAGGCAAAATCTGCCTAGAATCGGACTGCACTCACCCGGTACTTTTTCACTTCAACTTCTCTTGTTTTCAATTCAGATGACTCTGCGCTATTTTTCTTGGCCATCTGTTCATATTCAGCACGTTTTCTCTTCAATTCAGGCAATATACGCTTTTTCCTTCAACGATAACATGATTAATTGATAGAGAAAAGTGGTAGCCAATAAATAATATTACAGAAAGCCTCACTTTTCCTCAGCTGTAGACACCTCGGCCGCAATTTCTTTCAATTTGGAGCGATATCCTGGAACAAAAAGTGAGCTACCTCCACTTAAAACGGCCATAACTGCGGAATGACAATCCTCATAACACTTCGAGTTCACCTCCATCGTCATAAAAATGTAATATACCAGATTGTTGTAAGGTTATAAACCTTTTGAGTGGTCTATCGCAGGAAATTATATGCGTTAGGTGGCACCTTGAGCGCTAATTCTTAGGTATTGATAGGGTTTCATTAGGGTTTGATCAAGAGATTGGCAATCAGTTTATGAACCCCTCATGCTCTTCTTATTATTTCCCCAAAAATAATGTACGGAGTTTCCAAGTTTTTTTTTTTATATGATCACCAAAAGTACATGAGAAGTTCGCCCACTTTATGAACGCTCCAAATATTTGTGCTTAGTAAAAAGCACGGCGAATAATATCAATCCGCTGCTGCGAGAAGACACGTTCTTCATTACCGGCCCCTTTCATCCGCTTTTTAGTAAGCAGACCTTTCTCACTATTGGCACTAGTTATATTTATTCACCATATTTCCAAATTTGAACGTTAGAGAATGGCCCCGTTAAAATATCAGAAAAATGAAGAAGCAATCGGCATCGATCGATCACTTTGTGGAATGCGCCACGCACTCCACTTCCATTCAGAACCCGAATGGCCGAAATGCGATATGACATATGCAATAATCTGCGGGACTTGTCGATGTAGTTGTAGTCAGTGTTTTTATTCTCCCAGACAAAACCGACCCCAAGAGATGAAAGGCATGGTTGGTCCACACGGTGTACGACACAGGATTTGATCCCGGACCGTGCGCGTGATATAAGCAGCGCCATTTGCCACTACATCATTAATCATGAGTCGTGAATAGATAAGACTACAAAATAAGACCCGGATGGAGACTTTCGGAACGAGTAGTGCGAAAATGACACTTGCTTGGAGCGAAAAGGACTGCTACGGGCGCCACAAATCCTTCCAATTCTCTGCGGCACCATCAAAAA
The DNA here is from genome assembly GCA_002352805.1 of Teladorsagia circumcincta. Classification (NCBI taxonomy): domain Eukaryota; kingdom Metazoa; phylum Nematoda; class Chromadorea; order Rhabditida; family Trichostrongylidae; genus Teladorsagia; species Teladorsagia circumcincta. Next base: position 65,852 of record KZ345027.1, read on the forward strand.
CGCTCCTAAAAGGTCCTTCTACGAAATGCAAACATGACATTCTCATTCTAAACAACTGCTCTCAGCGGACCAGCCACCTTCATCCACAGTTTTAGGGAAAGTGGGGCGGCTGTGTCGGTTTGGAGCCGTTACCTTGACCCTAGGGTCTGGCGCTATCGTGCCCAAATTTAAGAAGACTGAAGCTCATGACCTCACTCGCCAAGTATAGTGGTTTGGAAACCAGTAGAAAACTTCAAATCAGCAGAAAAATCTATCAAAGCAATTCATATGCTGACTAGTTCTTATTTTTGCGCTAGTACCACTGCAACCTCTCCAGCGTTACGTATAGACTATTGATGAAAAGCAGCATGAATTCCATTATCCTAGCAACATCGCCAGTCAGCGAACCTCAGCCCAATAATGTCTCAGTATTATGCAGATGATATGGCCGCAAGTGGCGCCCCACACCACGCGCACGGTCCGCAGATTCAATCGCAGATCAGGTCTCGCCCAATTCAACCGAGCCTCCCGTCCTTTCGAGGTCTACAAATGGGTCCAGGAGAACAGAAACCCTAACTCTGTACATCCGACGGCCCCCGCAAGTCATTGGTAAAGCCAGGTCGCATCCAAAATAGCACACCGATTCTGAACGAGAGTAGAATGCGTGGCGCATCCCAAGACGGAACGATCAACGCCAGAAGCTCCATGTTGAACACTCAGTACCTCGGCAACTTTATGAAGTAGCTAGGCTGAATATTAATGAATCTGCAAACGATGGGAACCTGTGCATATATTAATGCCTTTATTGACCTTCTTTTCACCACAACCTTATATGGCGCCATCCAAAGGCATAAAAAATTAGAAAACGGCGGCGCAGATTTTGCATTTTTTCGTCGCATGGGACCCGGGCGATTTGGCAAGCGCGATTCACGCGCAAGCGTGTCAGCTTGTCCCACAAGGTGCATTTTTAGAAAAATTCAAAACCGAAAAGTAACAAAACAAGGTACAACCCTTGTAGAAGGGAAGGGGCTTTCAGTGAAGGCGTGCGCTGCTTGACTGTACCCTCTCAGAGAAGTACTGGTGAGAACTTCAGTGCAAAATAAGGAATCAATGAGTTTGGGGGAGCACAGCCAGTTCGGGGGATGGGGAGGGAGGAGGGTCGGGCGATTCGAACGGCATGAGTGGAAAACTCGAATGAGCGTGTTCCCACTATCTCTTCGGATAAATGACTGTAGAATTAGAAGTGATCGAATCACAGTTGAACGTTCAGCGTGAGTACCTTACGAGTCAGAAGCTTCCCACGCGACATGTGTCGAAAGAAGTAGGTTTCTCATCCGAAAAATTCAAATTTGTTCTTTCATACAGTACTGACTCTCATATAACAAATATTCGATACTATGTCTACAGCATTATGGTGCAATTAATACGTTTAAATTTTGAATGTTCAGTGTTGTCAAGAAGCTCTCCCCAACTGAATTTCCAAGGGGTGTAGAGAAACCTCTTTCACCTGATACTGACCTGTAATTTGTTCTTCAACACTGATGGCGTTGCCACTGTCATCTGTCGTCATACCTTGCGCAACTGCATTCAGTTTTTCTCGCGCCTTCACAGCCAGCTGAAAGCAGGATTTTTTTCAGATTGAACGTCATTGCCGCCCATAGCAAGAGAGTAAATCAAGATACATGCATTTATTAGAGGAGATTATTGGCCGGGAAGATAGAGGTTCCTATCACATCGATTCTACGTTCATAAAATAGACTTTCAAATTTACACATGAATTCTATTTCTATCAAAGATATGAATGGGACGAAGGAAAAACATAAGAGTAGATACAGTGTGGCTGAAAAGTATAGGACGCCATGTTTTTGTGTGTAATAGCCAAGAAAGAGACTAGATCAGAAAACCGACTTCACACAAAGATAGAGTTAAGCTATTCGACTATTTATGCAGAAGGTGCTTTGAATTTGACCACTCTTTTTTGAGAAAGGCCTTCTGGCGTCCAACGACAAAATCAGCACTGCGCCGCAGGTAGCCAACGGCGTAGTCGTCCCACCTCTTCTGAAGCGCTAACTTCAGAGCACACACCGAGCTGGTGAAGCCTTATGAGTTCTTACTCTACAACATCCTCACATAGAGGAGTTAATCGGGTTGAGTGCTTGAGAAGAAGAAGGTCACATTTCCCTGCTCCAGTGGCCCGGAGAGTGAGCGCTCAGGATAGCTTTGGTGGATTTGGACGCGTAATAGACGGTTCACGTTCAATGAAGAGCAAATGATCGTTTAGCAAAATGCCCGCAATTCCAGAACAGCATACCGTACCTCACTGAAGTCTTTTGCAAGGCCTTCGAGTTAGTTTTTAACATTTGTGGAAAATGAACTGCAATGGAGCTGCACTTTCGGATAATACTCCGCCACAAACTACCACACCTTTGAGAGAAAGTCTGTTGTGAGCTAAACGCTATCTCGTAGACTTGCTCTCACTTTCTGACAGCAGCTGCGTCCGACTTTGCTGTCGCAAAGAAGTTTAGTTTGTAAATTCCCTTATTAACCCGATCCGTAAGAGAGATGCGGCGCACCTCGAGCTCGCGCAGAAACTTTTTGCATTTATTCAGTTAAATCCTTCGGGTTGCTTCAATAGAAACCAGCATAGAAAGAGTTGATAACCGTTTTGAATAATAATTGCTCCTCAAGATTTTCTGGAAGCCGTGACGACAGATCCTGAGATCAAAAGCGATGTGACTCACGCTGACTTCACCGTTGTGAGCAATCCTCTTCTGAATGATTGCATCAATCCTCTGAGAGTGCACAGTTCTTGCGCCACCACTTTTTTCAATCCCGGAGACGTGTGCTTGAACCTTGTCAGCACCGAACATATTTCAAAGAGTTGAAGAGGGAATACCGAGTCTATTTCTGAAGTTGCAATTTCAGAGACCGTCATTGGGCAGCCTCTCGGAAATGGGTCGATGCAGAAAAAGCTTCATGGTGAGAGTTCAGATAAACTTTCGACCAAATAACTTGTGGCGCTTCTAACATAAATTCAAAGCTTTCGAATAGTTTCAAAACATTCTGAAAATACTCCACGGCCAAGTGCCCGCAGGCGGTCAAAGTCGCGTCCTATACTTTTCAGCCACCCTGTATGCAAATTTAACATGAAATGACCACGCGTCACTTGTGCTTCATACCGGTCAATGCTCCATGATCATGGAGTCATTTAGCTCATGCCAAACATGGGTGCAGAAAATCAACCATGTCGAAGTTGAGGGATTCCATAACACATTTCCAGATTGCAAGCATTGAAATGTATGACAGGTTAGAAAGTATATGATGGAATGGAAACTTGAACATCCTCTGGAACAACACTATGAAAGTAGTTAACGAATGGACGTCCAAAGTATTATGCAAGCAGCGACAGCGGCTACCCCCCCCCCCCCCCCCTCCTTATGATTAGTTCCTTATGATTAGTACGTTAACAACAGCGCATTTTACCGCTGGTAGCAAGTGCCTCGAATACTCCACAAAACATTCCACAAGGAGCTTTCACTTCACAAAACCTGACTAGACTAGCAGTCGAAATGATCAGATTCTTCTCCGAAGAGAGCCTCGACAGAATGAACAACTGCCTATTCTTCACAGCTTCTATATGAAGAGAGAAAGGACCCCTTCGTGGTTACCTTTGTTGAGCAAGACCTAGAGCACCGCAGAGGGAGGCTAAAGCTCAAAAAAAAGTTTTAAGCGATGAAATCTAGATAAGGAGAGGCCACTGGAATGGAGCCTAATAAATGTGAAAGTGGCAGAGAGAAAAAAACAGCCTATGGCCATATATTCTCAAGCCATTGTGATCACGATCAGACCGCCTCGACTTCAGCGCATGTGAGCAGTCATTGAAGTCTCATTCAAAGAAAAAGTCAAGTCGAAGAAAATTTGGTACCGCTATGTAGGTATGTTCTTAGGGAAAATTACGAGTTTGCAATTGTATGTAAGGAAACTAGATCAAGCAGCATTTGCGATGGAGCAAGCAAAACAAAAGAGCTGCAGCCGAGAAAAAAGATTTAGACGAGCAACCAGAAAGTAATAATCTCTCAGAACAAAGTGAATTCCATCCTTTCAAAACATAAGAGGAATTACAAAGACCGCTCTAAAAACAAGTCAAGTAACAAAAAAACGCACCTCCTCAGCAGTCTTGAAAGCCTGTTCTTTTGAACCTATCTCGGTTTCCCATTTGGCGAGATCGGCCTCTTTCTTCTTCATTTGCTTGATTTCCTATAAAACTACTACTGAGAGTATGCAAATGTATCAGGATCAGCTGCTATAGGAGATACACGCATTGTCACGTGAAGTATCGATAACCAAATTACAGAAGGCCGGTGTCAAAATTGAAATACTTGTGTGAGTATAAGGAAGCCCCTTTCCACCTCTCACACCAGATCAAATCAGGGAGAGCCCATTGCATTCACTATCACAGCTCATTTGGTGAGTATGAAGTTATTGGAGTTCCCCGTGTTATCTATCGAAAAATGGGATAAAATCTTGTAATTGATCCGTAACTTGCTCCCATTAGTTGAAAACATTGAGCAAAGACAAAACCAGGACACTTTACCGAAATTGAAGGAAAACTAGTAGTTGGAAAAACGCAAATTTTGGAAGTGTTTAATGGAAATGGAAATGAAAGTGATCAAGCAGACATTGCAACTCACGTTGTTCAAAGACTTCCGCTTTTCTTCATACTCTGTTAGAATTTCTCCGAATGACTCCTTACATTCACGTTTCTCCTCGTCGCATGCTTCAATTCTTGCAAGCTCTTCAGCGACATTTCCTTCCAAGGCAGAAAATGCTTCTGCATAACGCTAAAGAGATAGGGTAAGGTGACCATAAATTAGTAAGAAAAACTACAAAAGAACGAGTATGGAATATATGGATGAATGAAGGTGAATTATGTGGATTGACCTAAATGATCCCACCCTCTTCTTGGCATTCTCCACGCGAGTAAGATCTTCCTGCTGTGATTCTAGAACTGCTTCGATTTCCTTCAATTCGACTTCCAACGATCTAATTTCTTCTGCCTTCTCCACAGCAAGTTGCTCACACTTCTCAGAATTCATCTGAAGAAACACAAGAAATCATAAAGAAAAGGGCAAAATAAAGAGAAAAATGAAAAGCAACAAGATACCAAAGATATGTAGTACGTGAAAGCTGTGAGCTTTCGTTCTCGACGCTCTATCTCGCGATCGCAGTTGTTGTACTCCAGGAAGTTCTGCTTGTCTCTTTGCAACTTCTCTAGTTGAGGAAGAATATCCTCCGCCATAAGCTATAAACGGTGAGATAACAATGTGAAGTGGTACTGGACAGAATCACAAGAAAGCTTCAGATGGTACCTTTTCGATTTCGTCGACTTTGGACTGCTTTTTGTGGATCGTATTCAAAGCGAGAGTTCGTTTAGCTTCATAAAGTTTTGTACCAGCAGCTTCTTCGATCATGCCCAGAATCTGAAGGGCCAAACGTATTCGCAATGCTGATCGTTGGGAAAAAGGTAACTAATGAATCATGCAAAGATAATATGATACCTCATGAGGCTTCATGTTTAGCACTTTGGTGATGCGCCCTTGCATTATAAGAAAGTGAGGATTGTTTACATTAAGACCAACACTGCGAAAGAAATCGGAGACCTAAAAGAAGGTAATGAATTCATTTAGAAACTAAATGCGCGCATGTAACAGGCAAAAGTTCTGACTAGAAAGAAAAATACCTTTGCGTTTGTTGCAGTGCTTCCATTAATGGTGTACGAGTTTCTCCCATTAACAATAATCTGAAAAACAGTTCATTTTACACCAACACAGGGTAAAGGAAGTTTTGCCTACTTGTCGTCGAATGACTATTTCATCGCAGTGATGGTATCCTATTGGGCCGTGTTTCTTGTCCCTGTTATCGAAGGTTATCGTCACAGTTGCCTTGTTGATACCCGCCTGTCCTTGCTTGTAGACCAAATCATGAAGTTGGCCTAGAAATTAGGTTGTTAAAGAATATCAGTTCGAATGATATTTTGCAGAAATGTTTCGAAAACCTTGCGTTCTATTGATGATGTTCAATCAGCTGTTAAGACTGAAATCGATGGAAAACGAGGCAAACCTGCTCTAATGTGCTGAAGATTCGTAATTCCTAGCACGAAACAGATCGAGTCCAAAATATTTGATTTACCAGTGCCATTCAGACCTATAAAAGCAGGAGAGCAATTTTTTACTCATTGTGAGCATAAATGCATAGAAATAGGGATATCAAAGATGTTGCGGCTCTGAGAAAAACCACTTGATCGATCCCTTCTCGGTATGCGACACGAATCCTACTTCTCTTTGTACATTAGTGGTGCCAGAATAAAAACACTGACTTGTGCATTGATTGACTCCCCAAGTCTGGTACCAATGAACCGACCTCAGAGGGTGAAGGGCATGGCTGGTCCGCACGGTGTACGACACAGGATTTGATCCCGGACCGTGCGCGTGATAAGCAGCGCCACTCGCTTCTACAGCACTTCCGACCAACACCATATTTTAGAATGTTAAAACCAATTTCAAAACCCTTCTTTCGAAATTTTAATGTACCTGATAAAGAGTGTATTCTGCTGCCTTTTAGAGGTCTATAATTCATGCTTATGAGAACCCGAATATCTATCCTAATCCAATCACTTTGCTCAAAAAAGCCTAAAATGAAAAGAAAACACATAGGACACTGCGGCTCATCAAACCCTTCATCACTACCGACATCGCTATCACAGCATACCGAATTCGTCCGTTTAGCTTTCTCAGCTGACTTCTCAAGCACTGCCGTAGCAGAAGCTCTGCGACCCTTGTACCACTATTGTAAGCTGAACCACCCAGCCGAGAATGGACTAATTGCAAATTAAACTGGGAAAACTGCTGGGAGGCAGATGCCTTTAGTAGAAGAAGAATGCGCTTGTAGTTTTTCAACAAACTCGTTTACTTAATAAAGCATCGTGTGCAGCAAATGGGTACAAAACAAGGGAAGCACCACAAATTTCACAATGTTATCAGATTCTACCCAATTTGGAAACAAAGGGCGAAAAAATAGCGGATGGCATACACAAGGCTGTATGCAGGGCCTGCACCAGCAAACTTATGTTCAGATTTCGGTTTAGAACCTGAACCAGAAACAATCGTAAAAAGCCTAAACGTGCATGAGCCGAACACCTTGACAGAAATATGGCACTGCACTTTAAAACAGATTGTCGAATACAAACGTACCAGTTATTGCGTTGAACTGAGTATCGAATCCATCAATTACTTGTAATTTCGAGTAGGACTTGAAGCCGTCGATTTCAAGCCGTTTAATGTACATGCTATAAAGGATTAAAGTTTAATAAATTACGGACGTTAAACCTGGCAAACAAGGTAATGCAACTCCACAAGGCAAGCCTTAGCAACCAGAAAGTAAAAAGGAAGCACACTAAGAGGTGATGCCTTCCGAGCTCCACAAAAGAGGTAAGGTCTGTCAAGCCAAAGCAAAGGCTTCAACGATCAAAGAATACGACTGCAGTATAGGGAGCTAAAACATTCCCTGAGATAATACTAGGAGCGCAGTTGCTTAAATGAAACTGTACACATTTAAAACCTGACTGGTATAAAAAGGAAGTGTTTGACGAATTGCTACTGCTTTGTCAAAAGATTTATCCTTTGAGCGCTCAAAAACTGCTCCATGGATGTAGTTTGGCCGAATTCGAATGCGCCGCAGTTCCCGCCTTCAGAAACTCGCCGCGAAATTTGAATTTCTAATTAGAGTCACCCGTGTTGGGATCGTTTTTTTCGTCAATGACAGGCCGTCAATTCCCTGATTAAGTCTTTTCCCTCTCATCTATTGCTTCTATTTCGAGATTAGGCCATCAGTTACTGTATAAGTGGGACGTGGAAGAAAATCATGGTATTATGAGCAATTTAGGACAGAAAACGCCACCATAGAGGTCTTATCGTGTGGATTTTCTTGTTGTGAAGGTAGCTCGTGTTTGCAACTCACCCAGACGCAATATGGCTCCGGGGTGCAGTCTTTAGGATGGGCACCTGGGGTAAGGCCAACGGAGACTGACGAATTCTGGACAGAGTGAGCTTAGTCCTATAACTGAGTTTTTCCGTGAATCTGACGCAGTTTTATGGGATGGCTCTCCAGACGCCACATTGCGCCCTCACCCACTTATGTCAATGTGTCAAACTCTCTTAGAATCATGTTTCTACCCAGGGGCACTCATCAAAGATATGTCGAAATCCAATAATTACAAGTGCTTTTTTCCATACAAGGAGCCTGATAAGTTTTTCGTCGGATTACATTTTTTGGCACTACTGCACTATCACAGTTCCAGTGGGGATGAGATGAGCCAAAAAATTCTTTCGCTGAAACTTGCGCTAGGGGGATTATCGAGGCCCCTGATAACGAATATGACCTCCATTTTTAGCGCTGGCGCCAAGGTGTTTTCACTGTAAACTCAAATTCGCTGTAAACTTGCGTATGGGGGTTATTTGGAGTCCTGATTCGTTTTTGTCTTTGATGCTGCTCGGCACCTATTTCCTGCTTGCCTGCGCCCTCTCACCAATTAAGTCGCAATCTGGACTAAGCTTCTGGTAAGGGAGGGCTCTAAGGTGAGTGGGCCAACTACTCTGTGATCCCACACCCATCATCATTTGCCAAACGGTGCGTGGCCTACCACTCTGTGGTCTCCCCTACTTCCGCGGGCTTAGCCCTGCCAAAAGTTCGCCATTTCAAGTTTCGGTATGTAGCAAACAGAGGCAGCGTCTGGACTGAGTTTCAAATCTGTGGTTTCTACTTAATTAATAGAATATAAACTGGTTTTCTAGCCTATCCTCTTTGAAATTGGCGTCGATTCCAGCTTTTACGGTTGATAGCGAAGGCCGTGAAATGTCATTTCTTGTCTTTCAGTCCACAATGTCACAGCCATTTCGAGACACATCTAACAAGACGCCGACAAGCATGATGAGAGACTTGACGCTACGAAAAAATTCGGCAAGTGCTGGTCGCAAGTACTCGTCGCACACTTCAACGTCCAACCAGGCATCATTCGCCATGGGCGGTGCACCAAAGGTACGTGGAGTACTGAATAAGGGGTGCTATTGCTTGCTCTTTGCCGCGTCAAATGCAGCTTATTGGAGATTTGGCGATTTGCGATTCGTTGAGGAGCGGTGGAAACGTATTAACTAGGGAACTTGGAAACCCGCAATCCTATCGAAACGTGGGGAGCCAGAAGTCGGTCAAGGCTATCCCTCAACCTTTTTCGCTGATTATTAGAATTTTTCAAAAGGTGGCGAATAAACGGGGCCTGTTGAAAGTTTTGTATCCTGGCGATGGTTGCATACTAACTCGAGAGGCTGGACATTCCGCTTCAGGAATGAGCTTTATATGAGCAGAGGGGGGATAATCAAGCTTTGCTTAGGCTATACCACGTGTTGTAGTTTCTTTGGAAATCTAATGCTGTCTGATCGCTTTCGCATTAGTCTGATGTGGGTAACACTGCAATAAAATGCTTGAAGCAAAAGCAAAATGAAGGGAGAATTTGCTCCTTCGAGCCTCTAATGCCGGTTTTATATTTGAGAGGGTAGGGGAGCAACAGCAAGTGGCGCCCTTCACGTGCACAGTCCAGGATTCAAACTCTCGAACCAAATCATCTTCAGGAAGCGAGCAACATCATTGTAGGGAAGCTTTATTCAAATCGAAATCTGTTTTCAGAATCAAAAAGGTCTACGAAGGAGAGATGTAACGCCATCACGAGCATTTGTTGGCGGAGGCTTGTGTCCTGGGGGAGGTGATCGTTATGTTGCTTTGCGGAAGAGCGAGCAAGACTTGGAACTTGCTAGTTATCTCATGACTCAGGTGTGTCTTTTATGATATTTTCCACTGCAGTTGAATAAAGAGGGATTTAGTGCGCTGTTTCGAAACCATGCCGACAGATGAAATCATGTTCGTGTTTGTTTATTCCTGTGAAATTGAATTAGCCATTACTTGCAAGTAGCGTCTTTCATAGCATAGAATCCTGTGACATGTCCATTTTTAGACTGTTTCGCTCATAGTTATTTACAATTTGGCATAATTACATAATTTTGCTGCTTGAGTGGCTTTGCCGCCAAGAACGATTTGCTGTGCTGGACCTGCGCAACTTCTGAGAACAACTAAAGTTAAAAGGATGAGTAGGGACACAAACGTGCACATTCCACATAATGCCGAGCGTCTCGGTTGAATTGACTGAAAGCGTAACCCACCAGAAAAATGGCGTCAACCGTTACGGCACGCAGTCTTTCTCAATCGGAGCTTCGAACCGTAAAATTCTCCAGTTTTCGAAGTGGGATTACCAGAACGATCTGTGCCCTAATTAGATAGAGCATGTTTTGGTTAGAGCTGATTCACATTGAGCGACACAGGTGGTAGGAGGGTGAGGCAGTTTTTCATGACTATTAAACCAAATATGTATCGACATACAAAATTTAGAAGCAAGAAAACATGTCCGTTCACCAGCAGCGAACTAGGCGATAGAGGAAATCGAGTGTGGCTCGGGATAAGACTGCGTTCAGTATTGCCAAAAATCTGATCTATCACTAGTTGGTGCTGCTAGACTTGAACGAGATGCAGGGCTTCGAAGCCGCATAGAATGTGTTAGTACTGGGGTGTTCAGCTTCAAAGTTGGAACGAAAGTGTGACCCAGTTACACTCATATATAGAACATTATCTTATAATATCTGCGTAACAGATATTTCCTCTGGGGCTGTTTGTGAACTATGAAAAGAGTGTGGTAAAACTGATGCTGCCGCTGTAGTGCTTAAATATACAAATCGACAACAAATTTCTTTTCAGCCATCTGATTCCACTTTCAACACATCGAATTCCGCTCCTACCAGTCCTCAAAAAAATTACGAACAAGAACAGATGAAAAGAATGATGAGAGGTGAGCTTTTCATTCCATCGTTGGGTGGAACGGCTGGAAATATTCACAGGCGAGGTTGTTTTTTGTAAACAGCGCTTTGGCGCAATGTGGCTCGGGGAGCCATGTAAAATCGCGTCAAGATCACGGAACCGCTTAGTTTCAGGGCTAAGCCTTTGAAGAGTAAGCCTTCGAAGGAAGGAAGGGATCCGGTGTGCGGAAGCACTTTTCATATTTTCCGGGGCTCGCCCCTGCTGCCTAGGCTTGGTTCTGGAGGCACTCTTTACAGAGTGCTCCTCCCCCGAGCCACATTGCACCCAGCGCTTTTTTTATTGCCGAAAGCATTAGCTGTAAACATCCAATTCCAGTCAGTACTCGTATAAGTTAAGGCATTCTGCTAAATCTGTTTCGATTAATCGGCTGGAAGCATCCACTAGTGAGAAAAACTAAAGAAGGCATGACGGAGCAACGATGACATCCTAGTTTAACATGTCTTTGGCGTGAAGACAATGAGAATGAGCCAACAGCTCTGCGGTTCATGTAGCCTCATGCTCCTCTACAATGTTATGGCGTGAATTGACGCCGGTAGGACAATTGAGAGCCAAGTGGAAATCGTAGTTGAATTCGTAATATACGTTTACTTAGTTAGAAGATATGTTCTCGGCAACTGT
>KZ345027.1:87451-98196 GCA_002352805.1 Teladorsagia circumcincta
TTTCGCAACGACTTTTATGTAAGTAGCTCTGGAAAAGACGCTCAGAAAAAAAAGAAATGCTGCGGTCACGTGTGTTCAGTGTTTTTTGGTTTGATTTTCCGCAAGGTTTAGAAGACACCCACAAGCTTTGTAAAGCTCCAGAGATTGGTTTCGATTTTTTGTGTTGTATTATAACGCAGACGTCAAGAACTGCGTGAAAATCTTCTCTATTACATATCACCATGACGAGTCACTCGCCAAAGTTTCGTCCCCTTTGAGTTTTTATGCCAGAGGTACCACCACGTGTCAGTACTGTAGATTTTGTTTACGTAACGTCATTCGCGGTTTGTTTATTGTTATTGATCTGGGCGTAGTGATAATAGAGCATGTCTGTTTAATAAGTTTACGGAGTATGTATTGATCGAAGTTTTATGAAAACACTTATTCCCAACGGAGTTCTTATCTCCGTCATCTCTACCTATTGGTCATGTTGAGGATGAGTCATCACGATGTTGGTACACGCCCCAAGTTCGGCCTATTTCTAAGCATTCATAGCCCTCACCCTGCAATCTCCCTGAATCTCTGTCGTTGTTGCTGGGAATTTTCATTTGCATCTTCTCATTTCAAGTGATATCCATGAGTGAAAATGATAATAAACCTGCAATTTTGTATAGTAATGTTGCTATTTTGAAGATGATGAGCGTTCAAGCGATATAATACTTCTGTGATGTTTATGAAGTTCCTGCTCCTATTTTTCTCTATGACAATTGTAATTCTATTTCGGTTCTATTGAATAAGCTGTTTACTTGAGGTGGTGTCGGATAAAATCTGACGTCAACTCGGTTGTCAGGGATTTGAACGGGAGCCATATAGCTTATCATCAGCTTACACCTCCACTTTCTCCAGTCAGAGCGGTTCCAGATGGAGGCGGCACAGACGAATGCCGATTGGTCTTTTTTGAACAAAAAGCCGTTTGGTTTTATGATGTCAATGCAAACGGTAGGTTTTGGTGCAAGCGTTTCATTTGATTGCTAAAAAGCCCACTTGCGGATGAATTCCCCCACTTCCCTACAAAATCAACCAATCACGACTATTTCAGGTGCTTAGTTTGTTCATCGTTTTGCTAGTCGCGTTCGCTCCTTTTGTCTTTGAAGGTGTTGGTTTCGTGAGCGGTTGTGCATTTGCCTTATTTATCACCTCTCTCATCTATAATTTGTTCCACGTTATGGGATGGAACCGAAAGGTTTGTTGCTTTCTGTTGTCTATTTCACCTTATGATTTTTGCGATACATATTTGTGGTAGTTTCTTCTATTTGTTAGCCAATGGGCTAGCGAGCGTTTTTTCATTCTTCTACTGCTAGTGGTTTAGGTGCTACAACTACCAGGTGGTATCAACCTTTTTGTCCCCTGCACTTTGTGGGTGAGTCAGTGCTACCTTGCAATTTCACCTCATTTTCAAGTAGCACACCAATATTCTGCTCTGCGTTGTTTCAGGTGTTTATAATGTCAGCCATCTTCTTCATATTGTTATCATTTGGTACCCTCATATGCCTAGTTGGGTTTTTCGATTCGTTCCGATACACTGTTCTTCTAATAATCACGTACTTTTTCCTGTCGGTGAGTTTTTCTTCGAAGCCTCATGCGTTATAATTTGAATATCCAATCTCGTTGACTTCTTGAGCAGCAGCAATCATTCACAGATGCAAAAACGGCCAAAAATTGCTGGATGTTTTTTTTTATCTCAAATTAAATCGTGTCTAGCTTACGATGGAGCAAAGCGTAGCCATTATCACAGAGCGATGAATAGAGATTTGCACCTTTTTTTTTTTTTGATAGGAACGACCTTGCCCTTCCATTCCTCCCTCGCTCCTTCCCCTTGAGAAGGTTGACAGACTACTTGAACTGTGTCCTTTGAGCTGCTTTTTTCCACGCTTTCGCCTGCGCTCTCTCGCTTAATAAGCGGCTAATGACCACTGCGATCTCACACATTCAAACTTTTGCCACACTGTAGTAGGCTCTCCAAATTCGGAGTCCCTCCCCTAGAAGGCCTAGAACCGAGAGCTCACCTTCCTCCTTGTGATTTGTAGCCCAGGCAGTGGCCGTCCTAATCTTCTGTGCTTTCCGCCGTTCGTGGAAGGACCGTAGAAAAAAGTTCGAGTGGTCCGTACCCCCCTTGAACCGCCTCTGTGAACTCGCACTCTCCTCTTCGAGGCTTAGTCCCCGTTTTCTAATCATCTGTGCTCTTACCATCGCGGCAGGACCATTGGAAAAATCCAAGTAGTCTGTAAGCCCTTGAGAAAGGTAGGGAAGGAGGAGTATTTTTACAACACCAATTCCGACAACAGTGCTTACCTCTAAAAGTCACTCAACGGACGGTTGACAGAGAAATTGTGGATGTAGAATCAGTTGCTTTTTTTCCAGTTGGCTTGCGCTCTTGATGCTTTCATTTGTCTTCGCCTTGGTGTGCTTCTATTTCGAGCAGCACCTAACAGCCAAGTACTCGCACTTACTACAGTGGTGATAGATGGTGATAAAACAACGAGGTTAGTTCCGATCATGATTTCAATTTATTTACTACCTCTATTCGCATAGCTCTAGGAAGCGTGCTTCCGATGTGATCATTTTACTTTTCTTGCCTTTGTGAATCGTGGGTGGAGATTTTTATTTAACTGAATGTCCTTACGATTTTGCTCGGGAATCGATTGTGTGATACGTCCTAAAGGGGTTTTTGATTGTTAGGTCCGTGGTTCTTTTCCCCATCGGCTTCGGATTCATACATAGATCAAGGATCTTCTCATATTTAGTGCAACACTTTCCGTTTCTTGAGAGGGTATGCAACATACAACCAGAATTTGACGCAAGGTCGAAAGGGGCAACAAGTCCTCCACTCCTTCCTATCGTTGTCTTCTGTAAGCGCTTGGCTTTAAGCGCCCCTGCCCGCTCTGGCACGTAGCAGATTGAGGTGTTTTAGTACTTCTATTCTGGGTTATTTCTTATTCCCTCTATCAATCCCAGCAAAATGCGTAGCTGCAGGCGCTGGCAATTCTCTATGGGGACTAAACGGGCACTATAATACATTTTCTGACGAGTTTTTGAAAAAATGTTTTGTTGAGGAAATGATCCACCTAGTATTTTATTGTTCATCTCACTCTTAGGATGGAATCAGCGGCACCTCAGTTCACTCCAGCAACCTCTCCGACGAACCCGGTTTAATATCCTGGAGAGGTCAGGTTTCCGATCTAATTCTCGTCATATCATTTGCAGTGATAACTAATCACCTCATCATTTATACGCAATTGACATTATAGTTCCTTGACATATTATATTTTGACATAATAGTCGTTTGACATTTGAACCGATGCTTTTCTTTTTTTTCCTTTTTGAAGCACCTATATTTGTATACTGGACCTTTGGTGCTGTTTGTTACTTTGTGTAGCTCTTGCTAAATACTTCCTAGTTTTACGTTTTATCTTGCCTATGAGGATCCGAGTGTTGAGTTTTTTCTTGTTGTCCTGCATTTGACTCATGACGCACATAAGTAGTTGCAGAAGAATTTCTTCCGAGCTGCAGTTCCAAATTATGATAATTGCGGAGCGTTTCACGATGACCCGTTGAGATATAAGAGATGTTTTCCTGAAATAGAGATATTTAAGAGATCGTAACAACCATGTTGAAAATAAAAATTGCAAATAAAGATATGGGAAGTTGAACGTGTTTACTTTCTAAACAAAACTCGATTTATTTTTGAAAACAAAATTCAAAATATACAGGAAAAGTTTTACGTCAATTTTTTTCCTCCGCTTAACTTTGCTTGAAGTTGTCTAAATTAAACCTTTGCATGTTGTTGTGACCTTGAAGCGACTGCTATTTGGTTCTAGTGGACGGCGAAAAGGCAATTGTTTAGGTTTAGAAGCTTCCTCCCCACCACATAATTTGTCGTAATATTAGCAACAAACCAGGGGAGGGGGACGGGTGGGGAGCATGCGGGAGGAGATAGGTCTCTCGAGTCAGTCAATCCCAAATACGAGGACGTTTCCAACCCATAAACACTCCACGACTTTCTAGAAGGGCCTCAGCAATTCACAAAATGCGTCCATTGGTCGTTAGCTCTTTTGTTTTTGAAGGAGACAGTAGTATTTATTTATCTGTCTAGGGTGATGTAAGGTAGTACCTTCTGAAGTAAATTGTATATGTCCTTTTCATCATTCGCGTCTATGCTGCTTGTAGCTTCGTCTAAAATTGCCACTTTTGGTCGATGAAGAATCACCCTGGCTAGGGAAAGGCGTTGTTGTTCACCGGGAGACAAAGTATCTTGCCTGAAATTAGAGGTCTTCACACTAGCTCAAGCTTCCCCAGCACAGTAATTATGGGTTTTATTCAGTTTTGAATGTACTCACCATTCAAAATCCACTTCGTTATCCAAACCGCCACAGTTTTCGATAAGTGCGGTCAAGTGTAACTCGTGAAGGATTTTTGTGATTCTAGCGGTCTCTGAAAATATTGCCATTCATCATCAACGGAGGCCACACTCAGCAAATCTTCAGACTTCTAGAATGAGCAACCTGGAGGAGGCGTTTTTCCCAAGGGGCATGGTAGAAAAGAAATCATTTCAAACATCATCTTTTTCTAACCAGGATTGAAGGGGGATAGGGCTTATTTTCTAGTTTGTAAGCGTGTGAAAGTGAAAATCGGTCGCACTCAAATAAGCTCTTTCATAAGGAAAATCAAATAAAATCAGTGGAATCTCCTCCATGATTCCCTGCGCCCTCAAACGGAAGGATAGCATACGGTTTACCAATGTCCTCGCTATGGTTCAGGGCATGAAGTGTTTAGCGGCGCGAAGAAACCACGCCACTGCGAGCGCCTTGTAGCTATGTAGTCAGAGCCGCTGTTAGAGTATTTACTCGTCGATGTAAAAAAAATTGTGCGCGTGTGACTTGGTAACGCGACGCCGCTTGGTAACGTTGTCGTTGAAGAGCTGCGATCCTTACCTCCTGACCCACACCCTATATTGTTCCATACGAGAGGAGTCTCCATTTCGCTTCAACGTATATTCTACCTCGTTCGGCCGACTTGGTCGAATCGGGCAACAGCTTAGCGGTAAAACACACTGTTGGACTTATCATCAGATTCACCATAGCTAGGTAAAGCCAGATGGAACAGTTAATAGGTCGCCGTGGTGAAGAAAAAGCCCGCTCGTTGATTTTTGCGCTGGAGGGAGTAAAACGATAGCAAAACTCGTGAATATGAATGCGCCTCGTCATTCTACAATTATCGCAGACAGCAATCCTAAACGCCAGCCAATCATAGGCCGAGCCCGCAGTTTGGAGGCACCTGGAGGCGGGGATGAATGCCGCTGTCACTATGGGTGGAACCTTGTTAGGCTCTATATTGGTACGGATTCCTCGCGAAGGTGCCACGTCGCGGTCTTCTTAGCTTCCCTCCACGGTGGGCAAAAATCCACTTCTTCGAAATCCAATTCATCGTACAATCTGTCTTTAACCCTTTGACGACCGTATGGCTCGCCGGGGGCCACACCAATTCGGTCGCGTAGAACCGTGTAGCCCGCCGGTGGGCCTCAGCAGATAATTTCTGCTGTGCAATCGCTATTTTGATAATTTTTCAAGTTCTCAAGCAATTATTGGTTATTCAAACCCACAACCAATAACTGCTACAACAGCACACAAGAGTAATTTAGAAGAGAAACTGCTAATGTTTAACGCATAAAAAACACTCGTAATGGGCCTACGGCCGCATCTCAGGAAAAACGCCCATTCCTACGCGCTAGACACCTCTAGAGCGCGCGGTCGTCAAAGGGTTAAGATGAGTGCCCACACTCCTTGTACGAGATAACTTCAAATTTCATTACGCGTTTTCAGTTTGAAAATTGTCTAGTCTGACCTGCTTCTTTTTCATCGTCAAACATGTCGCGAAGGATGTTTGGGAAGCAAATTTGTTGTCGTAGTGACAGACGTCCTACAGGCAGATATGGCCGCTGCGGAAGATACAAATAGTCTCTTCTAGGTAAGTACCGTAGTACGCTACCTAAAAGAGGTCGCTTCAATCAAATTGGCACATAAACAGGTGAAGAACATGAACACCTGATTTATTTGGCCACAATTCCGCAAGCACTCGAAGTAGAGATGATTTTCCTGCACCACTTGGTCCGGTCACAATTAGGCTGTTGTTCAAAGGAATGTCAACGCTTAGATCTGGAACATAACCAAGTGACCGTAAGCTGGCTTTGAAACTTTGAAGGGCAAGAAAGGGAAAAAGGCTCTAATAACCCACCTGAAACCAGCTCTTCTTCGTCATCATAAGGTTTACTGAAGGACAGATGGCGTATGCTGAACGCCAGGTCCGCCCGTCCATCGGTATCGTCGACCACGTCAGTGGCGAACGCATCATTCACGATGCCCTGTTCACGTTGAGAACATCGCACGATTTCAGACACTCTAAAGGATACAAAGAATATCCAAGGAAACTAAAAAGAGAAATAAAATTGAAGAAGAAAGGAAGGAAAGAGAAAAAAGAGATTTCAGCTGACCTCAGAACGTATCCACCAAGTTCTCCAATGTTTAAGGCTAAGTCGGTGAGTCGTGTAAAGCTGTTAATCAAATAGATGTAGTAAAAGGCGTTCTGAAAAACTGCAGAATAGTTTCCAACCGATTTCTCAATTCTCTATTGCCTCAAACCGACAGTGTATGTCATCGCCATGTTTTTAGCTGTGCTCATCCTTGTTGAAGAAGATTTGGTACCTGGCAGGAGGGAGGCCCGTCGCGCGCGAGGTAACAGAGATGGCGGTGGGAGGTGGGTCAGGAAGAGTCGCAGCGTGCAATGTACGATATGAGTTGTAGTATGGTACACTCTACAGGGGGGGCAATAAGAAAAAGACATTTTGTCTCCTCTCTCAAATGGATTCAATCGCATGCTCGATTCGAAGCGAGTGCGCCCAACTTAGAAATGAAGGGCACATTTCGTTTCATAAGAATTTCTTCATAGCGCCCATCTACATAGACGGCATCAGGAAAATTTGCCCCGGAAACATGTTGCACTGGTTGTGCTCGATGGGGCCCTCGATGGATCGTGTACCGTTACGACGGGTTCCGAAGGGCGGGTTCTGAGGGGGTTCGCACAGTTATAGCTAAGGTCCCTAGGAGCCTGTCCCATATCGAATCGATTCAAGAAATTGTGTGGGAGCTTCAGGCTGAAGCAGTTACCGTAGGTCACCTTGAGCTCGACGACGATGACAGATGACGTCATATTCTGGAGACCGTGATGGCAGTGAGGGAGGGCACTTATAGAGGGACATTTAAGGAATATTATGCTGAAGAACTTCCACCAACGTCGACAATCCCTGCGAAGAAAAAAAGGGCCGAATTGCGACATAGGCAAAATGTCTTTTTTTTTGCCCCCCCCCTGTATTTCCTGACGCTAAATCGATACAGTGCGCGCTGCGGGTCGCCCGCAGGCAGGTCTTTGTCTCAGCCGTCTCGCAGCGCGACGGGCCTCCTGTCGAGTACCCAAGAAGATCAGATCGAATGGGTCCGGAAAGCTCCCTCTACTTTATCCTGCGTCCTGTTAGAGGTACAGGGAATACAAGGAGTCACTCTACTATGAATATGATGCGAATGATGTCCTGCCCTGGCTAAACAGATTCTAAACTAGTCCTTTGACAAGGAGCTACCAGACCTACATGGATTGATGAAAAAACAACCTGTAAATTTACTCTTTCTGGTCCTTTCCACCTTCTCCTATTAATTCTATCCTTATTTTTACGTCTTCTCTCTATTGTTCTATTCATTCTATTATTATTCTTTCTATATAATTACGATCTCAAATACGAGTCGTGTGCATGGCGCGCACTCTAATAGAATAGCTAACGACGATGTGATTGACTCAAATTCCTCTTTCTACACCTTCTCCTACCCCCAACCCCTCTCCACTCTTCCCGCACTTGAAATCCTTGTCGGCACCCATTCAAACCTGTCAGACTATGTGAAAATATAAAAGTTAGAAATAATTCGCTACCAACGTTGCTTATTTTTTCGCCCAGTGAGGCTTGATCGAGATCGTTGTACGTTCCGAATATGAAGATTGGAAATACTTGGATTGCATAGGACAGTACTCCGCCATAGTAATCGAAAAAGTACTGGAGAACTAAAAATGAAATTTCGATTTCGGACTTTTTAATCTTCGGCTGTTTACTACGACGTTATTACAGATTTCGCATTGAGCTTCTTCAAGCAACAATTAGCCTACATAAATGACCTATTGAAGGAACAACTTCTCGTGTGAACTCCTAATCCTTTCTACGGAGGCCTTTCAAACCTGATTTTCTTATATCTTTAAAAAAGGTTAGTTTTTGTGAAATTGTCCAAAAATGGGAAGTTAAATGGGAAAATGGGCTTACGTTCCTGTATCACCATTTTATGGCCTTTGAGGGGGGGGGAGGCAATGACGTTCAACCCTAACAAGCCCGCTAGGATCAGTGTGACCGCTTTTGATAGGAGACTTCTGAAGAAGTATGTAACCCTCAAATCAATCGACAACAGTTTGATCTATAGGGCATTCATGTGATCAAGACATGATCGAATGCTGTTGTAATTTTCAGTTCAATTCAATACATGGCACCCACCAAACGGAGTGCGCCATCCACTCGAATTGGACTGAGAATTCGAGCGCTTCATCTTTCTTTTTCTCGAAGATTGGTTTCCGTTTCTTTTTCAATTTCTGCAGTGCATCATAATTTAAGCTAACCTTGCGTGGGGAATTGCCACAGAACGAGTTTCTTTTGAGTGTTCCAGAGCATCGAGAATATCTCATTCGAAGAGTTCTGCTCGAAGTCTGCGGCTCGATAGAAAGCGCTTTCCTCGGCGTGATTCCGCACGGAGACGTGCTTGAAACTGAAAAACCCAAGCCACGAAACTAAGTGTGTGTCATTTCTGTCAGAAAGATGATTTCCTCACCGAAAGTCACCTTCTGCTTTCTCTACTCTTGCTGCCCATTTTGTGAGTGGTGAAATGAGAATACGGTTTAGTACTGCTCCAATAATAAAATATATGTATATAAATCCTACTCCAAAGCCACCAGCTCTGAAAAAAGGAAGATGGAAAAAATGTGTTTGGGCTTCCGGAGAGCTATTAGATCCAAAATATTACGAAAATTTAGCCTTCCTCGAGAACGTTCGGCACGAGAGGAACGTGCTGGTAGTTACGTGTTCCCATCACGTATTAGTGACAAGCCTTCAAGGTTTAACTCAGCGTTCCTGTTAAGTTATCCAGGCTTTCAAAAATTGAACCCTTTTGTAACTGGTCAGGTGAGATATCAGCTGGAGCAATCAGTGGTCTCAGAGATCGAAGCCTTCAAATCCTTCAGAAGCGGAGCTAAACGTGTGGGTGGAAATATGCGGAACCGCACTTCTATTCCGTATGTGGGAACCTTACAGTACAATGATACGCACCGATAGGAAATACTGTACCAAATAGCCCACATGACAAGCTCAAGATCATTGCCTTTGAACTGAGACCAGAAAATCTTCCTAGGGGAGAAACTCTAGCTCGGGACGCAATTGAACTTTATTTTGAGTTCGTAAGTTTCTGTATCAAAGGAACAATCACTGTACATACGTCTGCCATGTCTTGAAGGTGTAGAAGGCGATCACGAACGGTGCAATCAGTAGGGATGGAGTGAGCTTCGTAGCCAGAACATTGCACAATTTTTCCACATCTTGAGTTATTCGTTGATCACTGCAATTCTGAACATTCTACAGTAATACGTTCTACAGTATTGCACAGAGCAAATGTCGCAATTCTCCTCAGAGGAAAATGGAATGGTTAAGGTATATGTTTTTAGATCACAAAAGCCTTCTCAATTCTCACATAAAGGCTCTTGCTGTGATCATCTTATGTAGTAGAGGTAGGGACCAGGACACCACATTACGTTCCGCGTGGCCGATGGTGATACACGCTTTTTTCCCGTGGGGCCACGAAACTCATACTTTGAATTTTCGCTATCTTCGGGTTTGCGAGTCAAGCAAAGTGCTAGCATCTCTTGTGCACTTTCAAGCCGCAAAGAAGGCACATCGACGCTTGTCCGCCTGTGTACCATTATCAGGCAAGGAACAGCGGGCATGTATGATCCCAGAGCGTGCCTTTGAGTAGTGCCATAAGAGAATAAAGATTAGTAGTACTCACGGATTGTCGATTCCTTGGTCTTCTATGCTATTAATCGTATAGTAAACATTGTGATTGAAGTAGAGATCATGAAGTGATGTTACAAGGTTCTTCCGAAAGCAGAGATACAGGCACCACGAGAAGAACGCGATACATCCAAGCAACTGAAGTTTTTTGTGAAACTTTTTCAACTGTCTACTCATTAATAGAAGTCAGTCAAATGAATATTCGATAGTGAATAGGTATAAATCATTTTTTTTTACAAGGATCCAGTCCTCACGTACAAGAAATGTGTGAAATACCTTCGACAGGCCTGTCGTGACAGCCACGACCTCGAGTAAAGTACTCAAGGCAGCTGTAACAGGCAAGGCGAAAAAACCCCATTCAAATGCGCGCCAATCCTGAAGCGATGCAGGACCCTGGCGCCTGCATACTTCAAAATCGCGCGCCAACCATGCCACGTCAGCCGTCCGCCATTGCATCATGGCAAACGGTTGTCATCTTCGCCTTGGATCCTACTGATCCATTCTACGCCTGTTTCGTCCATTCATACAGCTAGCCGCCATACTTACGACTATGTTTATTCTACTA
>KZ345027.1:98578-109232 GCA_002352805.1 Teladorsagia circumcincta
CACATATTATGCTAATAAGATTCAATCTAAAGTCACATCCAGTTCGCCGGGAACCCCTCTTGCCAATCCATAGTAGTTTTCCAAATAGCTCTTCTTAAAGATAGTCTAAATTGGGAAGTTCGCATCCACATCATTATGTAGATAGTTTTAACCTCGTTTCATCAATAGTAATATTACACTTGCACTATTTATCCCGCTGTAGATCTCTTTACTACTATTTTGTAGATGTTTCTCACTCGGTATTATTCTATGCATAGTATGTCGTACTCGTTCCACTCGCACATTTATTGATAGTTCTTATTTGCCAACAGTACATGAAGGTATAATACGAGTAGCAGTTTAACAGTCAGTTTCCAACTCACATATTCGCCTTATTTACGTCCGCCAGATCTGTTCGCCGCGCCTAGTCACACAGTCGCCTAGTCTCACATCTAGTTCCTCCGGTAATCGGTACACGTTGCATCTACACAGGCACCAGCACGCGCCTCGTTAGTCTTCGGGTCAGGGAAGCAGGCCTAGCAGGACTCGTGGCAGGCATCGACACACAGGAACATTCTTCGCGCACGTTCTTCCCTTTCAGAGGTGTTGTGGGCACCCACAGGATTCCCACGTTTTGCCGCGGCAGGAGGATTCACCGATGCGTACACCACCACTGATCCGCCTGTCACGACAAGGCCCCTAAGCCTGATAAACCGCGCTACTGATATGTTCTGAATGTAGCCCGTTATGCAGAACTATCCAAGTTCACGACTTAGGTTCAAGAAACTGACCAGGCACTGTCCAGCGAAAATTGCAGTGGCCAAACCGAATGTGTTCCAGAATGCTTTCTCATCACGGCGGAGCAAATCCTTGTAAAACCGACCGGTTACGGTCCCAGATTTCTGTGCCACCACTTCATCTAAATTTCACCATATAACGACGAACAACAAAAGGTAGATTCTTTACCAAGCAGCTCTCGTAAGTGTGTACAGCCCGAAGGCGTCATATCGAATTTTAGAGGCACATTATCACTTGTTTGTTGATTATTTTTTGGATAAAATAAATGCTAATACTTTTCATGGTATTGCATGGCTTTTTCATGCGCGGAATACTTTTGCAGCACCCTCTATGATAAGCAGCAGGGTTCATCAAGATGTCTCGCAGGAAATAGTGGTCCCGAGTGTTCATGGCTTATTCTTAAATCACGATTCTGTGGAAAAAAAGATCTCCAGATCCCTTGGAACGTTCCTAAAATTGTCAAGGTGATGATAATTTCAAGGGACTGCGTTCCTATGCTGAAAAAGCAATTTTTCCTTCAAAACATTTTCAGCGGATTTTAGAATTTCTCGATCCAATCATCGGAAGGGAAGATGTGAAAAGTGGGCCGCCGATCGCCGTGCATAAGTATTGTCACGGGTCGAACCTCCCCCTAACCAAGCGAACCATTCGAGTAGCAATGCGAATCCAAGATGAAGAAGAACGCATGGCGCATTTCAAAAATGGATTAATCACTAACAAGTGCCCTCAATTGAAGGAGTATGCTGGAAACGCAGGTCGTGTTGGCGTGAAGGGAAAATCTCGACCTACCTTCAAATACCCATGATTCCTTCATTAGTTTCTTTTTCAGACAATTATGATTATAATGTACTGCAAATAGCGGGTAGACCAGCCAAAACACTTAGCTTGGTCCCTACCTTTCGAAAGCTGAGTCGAGCTCTTCAAAGGTATTAAAGCAGTCCTTATTCCGACTCAAAGTGTCCCTTAAGCTGGACTAATCAAACTTCAAACCACGTACTTCCGATAGCACACGCAAGTGTGAGGACGGTGAACACGACAGTGAATCGTGGTCGAGCGAAGAGCAAAGGAACGAGTGAGATGAGACGGACGAGCACTTGCCAACCGAAACGGTATTTCTGCTCTATTCGACTGATTTTGCTCATGATCGTTCACAGAATTCAGATGTCATTCATTCAATAGACGATCGATTGTTTATTGCATGACGAATCGATATCTAAACATAGCAAATGTGTACTGACTGTTGGGAAAGTCGGCTCTCCGGGCCAGCGCTCTGGTGCGGCAGCCGATTTCTCAGAGCTGTGGTCAGGGTCAACCGTCACGCTAGCATTTTTTCGAAAAGTTTGCCCCCTCCCCCCCCCTTCCCAAGGGGGTTCTCGATGCGTCCCCACCACCGTCAGTCTTATAAGGTTCTTCCAATTCGATCCCTTCCCCTTTAAAGACCACCATCCTCATCATCATGGCTGTTTCTATAGTATGTGATACTGAGACCAGTCGACACAGGCCAACACTGTGCACTTTTCCCTCCAAAACGGGCGTCCAGCGGGGGCAGGGGGGGGGCGGTAAATGGGTAAATCGGGTACAGTGAAGCGGTGGAAAACCCATCAATTTAGCGCGGTATACCCGACTTTCGTAATATTTTCGCCAGAACCTCGGAAAACCCGTCCAATCACAATCCCTTTTACGACCTCCATCATTCTCCGTTCCCGCTATGATGGAGTTGCTCAAACTCAGGATGCGGCTCCCCCTTCCGGAAACCCCAAAGGCGGTCCCCTTGTTGGATAGTGCGAACGGATGGTTGACCCTGACTATTGCTTCTTTGTTGCGCTTGAATGCACGTGACAAGCGGCAACTTCAAGCGAAGTGACATAGGGTACGAACGTAAAGAATTTGTTGAATTTCAACGAAAGAGCTGAAAAGTTACGTCAGTGTCTGAAAGTAAAGAAAAATGAACGTGCATACGATGAAAGAAAGTGACTCAAAACTCACTCAGCAACGTGACACGGAGAAGAATTTGATGGAAGAGGGTGTCACTGGCTAGCGGAAAGTTTGTTTGCGTAAAAATGGGATGTCAGCAAGCGTAAGATCACAAGAAATTTACTCGATAAAACACACGATAATCAAACGATGGCACAGTCAGCTGCGAGACAGTCCACTAGTAAGAATTTGACGGACAAACCAGTGAAGCTTATCGGATTAACCAGGTCTACCGAAATGAGGTCCATATTTTCAGCGGCTTAAAGGCACACCCCAGTCAGAAGTCGTATAAACGATTACCTTCGGTCTCTAAGATAGACCCCAAGGGAGCGATCACAGATGTGGCATTCCTGTGGACGGAGATCAACTAACGAGGGCGTTAGGACCTTGTAAAGTAAGCTGCTGAAGCTGCAGATTTTTTTCCTTGATCAGGCTGTTGCCTCGCACCCTCTCATGTGTTGCGCTCTCTCACCCCATACTCTCCTCTCCGCGCTTAGTCTCTCAACGCCTTAGCACAGTTGACCACGTCGGTAGGCGAGGCCTTAACCTTAGCGTTCTGGACGGAATCTTTGCCCTTTTTCTTCACTGCTGGCCCAATTCGCACATATACAATCGTATTCGTGTGCAAGAACTACACCGCTTTGATCGTGGGGTGTGCCTTTAAGACGCTCTCAAGGCATTTCCATTACTTGTTGACCGATTTTCTGAAGTTGATTAGAGAGCCAAAAAATGCAGCGATGGTAGACCGTGCTCAGAGGCAAATTTGCAGGGTTCTCCTGGGAGAGGAACTTTAGATGCAGATGACCTCACACCCCCATGTCGCACCTGCCAACTCGCGTGTACTGGCTATCGCCTGTGGGACGACTCCTGTTAATTGGCTACGTTGACCGCTGACCTCGCACTGACATTACATTACGCCACAATTAGAGAAATGCAAAACTTTCAGAAACAGTGGAAATCAACTTCAACCTAAATCGAATACTCAGAAAAAATTAATGAACTTTAGAAATTAGTTTTTTCAGTGAAATCTTCAAGAAATCACAGCTTATAGTGCGTGATGCCGAGCTAGCTCTGGAAAATTTAAAAAAAAAACGCAGCTCAGGAAATTTATTACGTGCTTCACTTAATATTGATCGCTTTTCACTCTCGAGAAAGTTTTTGATAAATAGCGATTCCGAGCGACAATTTGATTTTAGCTCCAGAGTAATCATTTACCGACTAATTGTAGCACCTCTCGAACTTTCCGAAAATGTCTGCCAGCTATTACTCAAAACATTTAAATTCTCTGAGAGCGAACATGCGCTATAATGTTTGGGGCTTGTTGACGGGAAGTTTTTGGTTGGTCAGTCCGCTTTTTGCCGGTGACAAATCACTAATTCTGAATTGTTGATAGTTATATCCATAAATGGGACACAATAGAGCCTAAGCCTAATGCATAGCGTGGGATAGAACACACTTCTGTAGTATTTTTGTAAGTCTCACTAGTTGACTTCTTCAAATTGAACAGAAGAGATTAAGGTCGAGAAGAGCAGTTTTCAGTGCTCCGCTCCCTTTTGTCTCTACAATGAACCAAACACAGCTTGGCGGAGAACACTTATTTACTGTAAAGCAATACCAAAACATTCATGGTAGATTTCAGAAAAGCTCATGGTCATAAAGTTCCTTTTGTATCGATTAGTTTTGCTGATCAGGACCAGGTTAACCACCTAATAGCTTTAGTACTCAGTTCGGCTGTGTGACCATAACACATCTTGTTTTCTCCACCATATCAATAATCACACTGAATTAGTTTGCTTACCAATCCACCTGCAGGCAAACTAATTCTATGCGAATGACCTTCCAAAAGAGTTAATGTAATAAAGCTCATGAATTACACAATCGATACTGGCCCAGGATGAGTCTGACAAGGAGAGGTCAGCAGTCAACGGAACGCAATTAAGCGAGGTGTCCCCACAGGCAGGTCAGTGGAGGTGCGAACATATCTCGCCATAATTGCACTTGCATCTAAAGTAGCCAACCCGGTTCTCCTTAGAAGCTCTAGACTCTTTAGAAACCACTGTTCAAAGAAAAATGCCCTACTAGTCATTAGCATGGTTCTGCGAGCATCGTTACAATTGTGCACCCGTTCGTCGAGCTTGAAACCCGGCTAATCCTCGGCACTGTTTCACATGTTTCATCCCATATGATTTTTGAAAGGACACCAATTTGCGAAGAGATGATGCGCGAGGACACATTAGAAAAAAAGCTCGACTACTGCTCAACAAAAGCAGGAAATCGCGCATCCGAAGTCTTTATCCTATCAGTTGCTGCTTTGGCTTTTCATGTCTATGTGCATTTTCTTGGAATCATTTGCTCACAACTCAGGTTAAGTGGTGCCGAAAGAAATGAAATAGAACCTTTATTGTTATTATTATTGTTTAGGCCTTTGAGGAAGACGATCTGGTCGAAACGTCGGGCCGATAAATGAAGTTTTCCACCTAAAAACCTCTATGGCGCAAGAATCACATTGGAATCAACAGAAATAGAACCAGTTCCCAACCAATCCACTCTCAGAAATGAGTAAAACGTGACAGTTCTTGGCAAAAATCCACTTACACTCATTATGTTTAGCCCGAAGGTGTTCTACAAGTTCTTAGTAAAGCGACGAGACCTGGTCCGAATCAACAAAGGTCATTTAGAAAAACATAACCAGTTACGAGATAGTGGCTATTATAGTACAATGTCTTCACCTTTACAACTACATATATTACCCACAGGATAGGTTTATGAAGTTACCAACCTGAGAGAAGCAAAGGGGGCCCGGCACAGTAAGGGAAACTCCTAAAACATGGCAATTATCCAGCACTTACTAGCGAATAATGACATTCCTGAAAGTGGTAAATTTCGAAATACGACATCAAGAAGAACCATCAAACTGTATGAATGCTTTGAGGCTTATTACCTAGAGTATATACCATTGAGGGTACGGGGGTGGTGTAGTGGAAAGTGGTGTCAATTCCCATGTGAATATTTCTAATGGTAACTCAAATCTAGCACTAGTAGCAGCAAAACCATTGTATAGTATTAATAATCATATGATGAACAGCTGGGAAGCTTGAGTTGCGCGATAAATGTGTAGTGACACCTGTTGATGATTTCGAACGTAGCAGCAATGTTTGCAGTGATGATACATAGAGTGGAAAGATGAAGCTCAAGAAATGAAAGAAAAACAGGGCGTTGTTATCCTATGGAGGCAAAGGGCATGATACAAGGTGCACCTGAGGTATTTCAGATCACGACAAGCTACAAAGGCATAAAATAAGCAACTCACGTCGAGTGAGCCATGCGATAAGGGTTTCGAGGGGCACTCCCGCGTGGTTGAATCAGACACCCGAAGCAGAGTTAATACCTACAAATCCTCATCCCCGTAACTCGAAATCTGGCGCTAATGTAGTGGAGAAAGGACGGAGGGGGAGGACTTGGTACAATTGCTCATACCGTCTAGAGTAACCCCAAAATTTGAGAGGAGTGAACCAAGGGCTGCGTGATCCATCTATTCACTGCTTTCGCGCTCACCGCTACGCTTCTAATGCTGACAAAGTTGAGAGCTAGAGGGCGTGGACTATTGCATCGAATGCTCCCGTATTGCGAATCGTTTTTCGCATCAATAACGTAAAACAAACAACAAGGAAGAAAGAACAACAAAGAACAAAGAAATGGCATACAAAAAAATTCAAAGATGCGGAATCACATGAACCATGTGATGTGAGGGGACGAATTCCGGAAGGGTCAACCAGCCCCCAATGCAGAGCTCCTCCCTCCAAATCCCTGTTCAACTAGTTCACAATCTGGCGCTATGTAGTGGAGGAAGGGGCGGGTGAGCATCCGGGGAGAGCTTATAATGTCTAGGGTAACCTAAATTTTGAGTTGAAGGAGCCCAATACTTCGTAAATCTTTTCTCGGCTTCATACAAGCGGGATGAGCACGCCCAGCTTTTTACGCATGTCGACCCTCACCCCCATCGCCCACCCCAACCCCTCTCCCCAGACTGGCTACACTCTCCCTGGCTCAGGAATTCCCCTATTCCCGTGACACTACAGTACTGGGCAATAGTCTTATATACATTTCTCGCCTACCGTGTTTAAAAAATATGGCGTGCCCACCCTACTTGTGTAGCACCCATTTTTGAACATAGTATCCATTTTTGGTAATTGTAAAGGACGCTGTGTGTAAAATAAGGATTACCCCATAATCTGCACGAGCTGTTACAGCAACAAATCCGTCTCCCTACGCCTTCCATTTCCCATAGGAAAACAGTGCCAACTTATCAAACGATTACTACAACTAATGTAGATGTTGTAAATATGGTAAGTCAATAGAGTAAATATTAAGAAAAATATTCGAATTTTCAAAAGAGTCAACACTATAGAAAAGAAAGGAGACCGAAAGAAAAAAAAACGAAAAGAAGGAAAAGAAGGAAAAGAAAGAACAAAATAGAAAAAGAAAAATTAAGATATGAAAAGAACCACTTGATCATGTGACATTATTCATATGATAAAGACAAGGTAGTCGGAATTGCCTGAGAAATGTCAGCTGACGATTTCGAGTGCAGCGACGACATTTGCAACGATGACAAAATGAATTGAAAAAAAATGGAACTTAAGCGACTTCGAAAAAAAGTCACAAAAAAACAAAAACAAAAACATCAAAATTTTTGGGGAATAACACGTGAATAAACATTTGTTATGAACAAATTGTAGTTTTCCAGTTATAAGGGTGTTTTTCCTATTCCCTGGGATACTATGACATAAATAAACACAACCCAAATAAACAAACAAACAGATGAATATAGAAGATTCGGTGATTCATCAATAGTTATTTAATTACAGGCAACCAGATGGATTTAGGGGCCGTATCGGCTCCTTCCATAAACGAATGCACTGTACATGACATGAATTGCATGGCGTACAGTCCTGCGCTCATAATATTATCGTTCAATCGATTGAGATGAAATCAGTTGGCCACCCACGACGCTACCACACTCATGGTGCACAGGTTAAACACCCCGTACGGGTGCCTATGCCGTTGTCGGGTGCAGATGTGTGAAGGATATCAGCACTCAATTAAGATTTTCATTGAATTTGTGGAATCGTCACTGGCTGGAGTGAGCGTGTGGCATGAAGAGATCGATGAGTGAAAGAATGAGCAAAAATCGAATGCTGAAAGGACAGGTGTCCCCAGTTTGTCAGCAGCAGCGACGACCGCATAACAGACAGGTCTCAATGCCGAGAAAAACATGAAACGACTGCAGTCTGCAGAATGTCGCACAGTAATCATAAAAACGTAATCGTTTGGGAAGTCGCCGTGGAACGAACGTACCAACCACATAAGAAGTCTCGTACGATATCGGAAGAGATGTTTATTAGATAAGAAATGGTGTGAATAGGGACGAGGAAACGCTCAATGCTTTACCGATCTCTTCTTCAAACAATTCTGAGAATCTTCGAACTCTGGCTGGAGATCTTCAGAACCTCTGAAGAAAAATCGAAGGAGAGACTCGAAAAATAAAAAAAAATAGATTAGTAATGAGGAAGATGAATATACTAATTGGGAAGTGAATGTTCAGAAGATCGGTCGCTCCTTCTCAACCTCAAGCGGACAACCGTGTCATTTTCTGAGTTCGAAGATGAGGAAGGCAGGAATTGACTGGTAAATGTCAAAAATATTTTCCTCAAAATCAGAAAGAACTGAATTCACATTATTAGGCCAGGTTGTTGCCAAGGTAAAGTGTAAAAATAGCAGTGGTAAAACCACTTCTTGGAACCGGTACGATTGCTTCTATAGCCGTTACCAAGATGGGATCAAACAATCTTACCAGTACTCGACATGCCAAGATCTATGTTTAGTCGACCATGGAAATTACTCAACAATATGTCTTTGGAGTCAGGAAAGAGCCTGACCTTCTTTCTATGACAGATATTTGTTTCGAAAACATGGCAGGACTGGTGAGATCCGACTTCGTACGAGCGCAAGAACCAAGTCAACTTGTTATTCAATTAGTCCGTTTGGAATCCCATATACAGAGTTTGTACCTGCACTCAAATCGTAGACTCCATCCTTCAGGCACAGCAATAAAAACCTCTGGCTTTGATTCTAGGATACCCAGCCATACTGAGAAAAAAGTGCTCAGCATTCGCTTAATAACATAAGATCGCTTTCGGTTCTCAAGCTCCAAGTATTGGGTGGAAAGGAAGTCCTGCAACATTTTTTTCCGATTTGATTTGATTTTATCTTTTTGTTTACAGATCTTGAGCAGTTGTATATCTACCATGAGTGCAGATTTGTTCATAGTGGAGGAGCATTGCATGAGTCCACTTGTGTTCTTAATTTGTTAAATCCTAATCACTTATGAGCTCTAGAGAATGATAAAAACGAACATCAGCGGTAGGAGGGACGATTTTGAACCATTCCTTCTAAAGGGTCCTTTTGTTTACATTCTCAATTAATGGCACGTACTTTGTCTAAACATGAACTTCTGAAGCCAGATGACGCGAAGCTCGGCGATGTAGTCCTTCAGACAGAAATGGTGCCAGATTACGATACCATGAACACCTCTGAATTGGGTAAAATCTGTTCAGGTATTGCTTCCACCACCCTTCTGCTGTGCCAGCGACACTTGCCTGAATCTCACCTGTTGCCTGTTCTTAAGTGGTGCTACTTTGGAGCTTGATAAAGAGGAGATCTTGGGCATACTGAACGAATGTTGAACCGCTATTTCTCTCCTTCCCTGAGCTAATTTCTAGGATTAAAGGCAAAAGTCAGGCTCGTGTTTAGGCATTATGGTGATTGAAACTGACTACAGAGATGGGAAATGGAACGATAATGAAGAAAAAACGGAAATAAATCGTCGACAAGGCCGAAAACGAAAGCCTCGCTCCCCCGGCAGTGAAGAAGGCCAGCTTGGGAGAGGAGCACGTCCAAACGAGTTTTCTGGATATGCCAGCTATTCCTTCGGTTGATACGGCAATCATCTTAGCTGATTTCACACGTTATGCCAGCCATGCAATCTCGAAAAGTGGGCGGAGGGAGCAGGGATGGGCGGCGGGAGCGGTAAATACATGCCCTGGGGCCTTATTACGGCTCCGCTCGCGATTCTGAGCATGGCAACGTCTTTGTCGGTGCGTAGTTATGCACAGAAACGATAGAAGGGCTTGGTTTGGTCCACTGAGCCTGACTTGTGGCTTTAAAGCTAGAGGCTTCTATTGTTGGGTCCGAGGGATGGAGTCCTTGAGGGCAAACTTTGTTCTCGATTTTTGATGTTCGTAGTCTCATCAGCTGCTTATCAGACAGGAATCTTCAAGAAAAAAGGCTGCGATGGTGTGTGAGCAAAAATATGTATATGCGGAGGACATTGTGGTTTTCCGTCGTGTTCTGTTAAGAAACACTTCAAAGGGCGAATATCTCATGATTAGAATGACGAAACGTTGGCACAATTTCCTCTCTCTATCTGATATGAATCTTTCTTTCATCATTGGGAAGCTCGATGGAGTTCAGAGTTTACAAGGGACTGATGATGTGACAAATAGCGAAGCTTCAAAATTATGTAGGAAGGTCTGTGCTAACAGTATGCATCACAACAAGGCCGACGTGCAGGATGCCCATGGAATGTTGCATATCGGCTACATCACTCTGAAGAAAATGGCGATGAAAGAATGTTTATGTAGGGAAAGATGGGTAGATAAAGGGTAGAGGAATGCCTCACTAGATGATAGGTGGCGCTTTCGCGGTGGGAGACGCGCTATCGAAGGCGTGGCACGGCGCCAAAACTGCTTCCTTCAAAGCCCGGTTCTCAGACACGCCCACCTCCCGCTTCCTATTAATCTCTCTCATGAGCGACATCAATAAGCGATCACATAGACGGATG
>KZ345027.1:121727-134627 GCA_002352805.1 Teladorsagia circumcincta
CTGTGAAGCGACCGATGATTGCTGTGTGCGTCAGGGCTGCAAATGTTGTAGCAGTGTGTGTTCAAAGTCGCAAGCTTGACGCAACTATGTACAGGGGTGGCCAAAAAAGACACTCGCTTCAGGTGGAAGTGGCATGGTTACCTCAATCGGTTAACTGATGAATGTGTTCCTAGAGACTATCTCTGACTATCTCCGACTGCAGTACCCCTTCCGACCAGCCTTTCAAATAGCGTCCTAATGGTCCATGATCCGTCGAGGACCACGTTGTGCTAGATCCGTGCATATGGTCTTCTGATGTCTTCAGTATAGAAGACTACCATGACGTCTGCTGATAGTAGATGTGTTCTTCAAGTCTAAATTGGGATAATTCGGTTTGAAGTGAGTAAGGTGTCGTTAATGCCGTTTGAAAGGGAGGTTGAGTGTCTTTTTTTGGCCGCCCCTGTATAAAGGAGACCGACCAACAACGATTGCTCAGCTATTCACATTGTGTACATTCACACTAATGACTGCTTGTCTGAATGTAGGACATTCCAATGTGCTAGGTGGCAATCGGTTACAACCTAGTCATTTTTTACGGCGCGAAACTAGCTTAGATGATTGTTCTATGGAAGAAGTGGAACGATCTTCTGTACAGAGGTTTTTTCGCTGGCGTTCAGGCACCACACCTATGCAACTACGATTACATCAAGGAAAGGACAGGTCTCATACTCGTTTGCCTTTAGAACAGTTTTCACCCTTTCGATGGAATTTCCAGAACCTTCCAATTATTCCTTCGCTTTTGGTTTTGTTTTCGTTCATCGGCATCGTATTCGTGCCGCACTTATCTTTTGGAGTGAGCCACGCACTTGCGCCCACTTCTACTTCTGTAGTTAGAGCTACCATTCTTATAAACAAACATCGTACTATTAGCTAAATTTGTGGGAACGTGTCAGACTCCTACTGTATTTACATATTTGTTCCGTGTTTGCTGCGAAAGGCTCAAGACTTTGAAAAAAGCTGCCAGAGTAAATAAGCCCTTCAAGAAGACATTCGACGCTTACCATCTGTGCCCTGATCAAGCATTCAATAATTTCTATAAGTTCCAAATAGTGATGTGACGTCATCTATCTTACTGCAATATTTATGTTGTTCTGCTTACCCTGGCACTCACAAACATAAACCCTACCGCCCTTTCAGTCCACGGACCAAAACTCGGGACAGAGCAATACTAAAGTATATCATAAACATTCAATATGGTCATTTGGTGAAGCGGAAGTGGTGTAGTAGCAGGTGGCACCGTTCGCGGTCTTCGGACCAAGTCCTGGATCGTACGCTACCTAGGCTACGCAATTCTCGAGCCCTTCGTTTGGGAAAATTTTTTTTTTCGTTCGGAATTTTTCGAAATCATTATACCCTATAATGTGGCGTACAGGTTGGAATTGATAACACCGGTCATGGATGCGCCAGGCAGTCGAATTTTCTTGGAGGTCAGGACATTGAATGATTGCCACGTGTACATACATTACAATTACCAGTAGGGACAACTTATGATTGGTTCGGTAGTCAGTATTCCTAAAAGATTACTGAATATCAAGGAAGGGGGATGAGGCGGTTGGTGGTTTTGAGCGGGAATCGATCCTTGGATCATGCACGTGACAACAACGCCTCCTACCGTTGTTACATTTACATGCTTTCAAAATGAAGAAGAGAAATGGAGCCGATGTAAGGACAATGCTCTTGGTGCGTGGATTAGACATTCGATTCACCTGTAAGCTGAAAGTCAGTCACTTGGAGGGAGCAGTTCCTTATGAAACGGAAGAACGTTCTAAAATAAAAAATGAGGTGTCTAACAATAAGATGGACGTCAGAGTTTGCGAATCGAGCGATCCGCTGCTAGCGAGTCGCTAGCGCCCGCGTTCGCGTTGGGGTACCAGCCCATAGAGTGATTCACTAGCCGTGACGCGAAAGCGAACGCGAGCGAATCGTAGATTCACAAAGTCTGCCATCGGCCTAAATGGATACCCGCTTCCAGGTGCTCAACCCTGACCCTATTTATATGCGCGGTTGTAGAGCGCTTGAGAAATTGCTGGACGTTTCCGCTAAGCGCAGTGAAAGGCTTCGGTAAATTTCACTTACCTGAGAGGCTGAAATTTCCTCGAAGTGGAAAGAGTGGTTGAAGGTGGACACTTGCGATATCCTCATAAGGGTGTGGTGCCCCTCTCCCATTTACTACTGCACTTCTGGCATTCAGAGGAATGACTCGTTAGGTTTTTGTGATAGTAGAGGCATGATAGACTGCCTACGATCTGCAGCAATCGCGACAGCTCGAAAGAATTTATGGGCATATTAGCGCCTGAATGACTCACTCTCCGTTCGGGGAGCTTCGGGTACACCTGGCCACTCTGATAAGCTTATTTGCCTTTTTCGCTTGACGGTGCAATAAAGAAGATGTCAAACATGAAGACACCACTTGAAAAAACCGTATTGTAGGGGAGTGCTGCTTTCGGATTCACAGGAGTGCTGGGTTGTGAACAAAACTCTGGCATCAGATGGGATTCGAACCCACACTTCTTGCTTACCGGGTAAGTGCGCTACAAGTTACGCTACTGGGGGAGCCACCTCATTCCAACTCAACTTTAAGCTGTGGGTTCAAGTCTCGTCTGGGACGGAAGTCTTGTTCACAACCCAGCATTTCTGTGAAACATTGCGAGGCGAGCTGTCAATCAAAAACAGGCCAAAATCAGCTGCTTTGGGATTTTGAAGCGAGACTTCATCATATACACCGCATATGGAGATGGTTAGATTGAACAGCCTAGTGTAGAGCTCCTGAAGGGGACAAATTGCAACTTGATCATCGGCTAGACTCCACTGTTTGCGGGCCAAGCAATGATCCTAATATCTATGAAATGGTTGAAGGAATCTCTGTGGTGTACGTTTTCCCTCAAAGAAATAAATCAGCCATGACAAATTTTTAATAATGAAATGCTGTAACTGGCGCACCTTAGGACGCAAAAAGGCCACATCTCGCTACCTCTGGCCCCTGGCCACGCTTCTTCTGGTGCACTGCCTGTTACACGCGCGTTTTATCGTAATCTGTCGCTTTAGGTTGATAAATTCTCTTAAAGTTCCTACCCTTATGCTCTTCTGGTGGTGCTTGCTTCACCACCTGCAGGAATACTTCACTCTCTGTCACTTTTTCTGTGAAAATAGAATTTGCTTACATGCCGAGCCGTGCCTATGAACTTGATAGTCCATTGAAAGTGCGGATATCTCAAAAATCCGAAGCCGTGGTCTACACGGGTGGTCAAAAAAAGAGAGACACTTTGCCCTCGACGCATATCAACAAGCTTCTATTCGCACACGTTGCCGTGGTCCATGGAAGTCTAGTATTAAAATATTCCTGAAATGTCCCTCTTCACGTAGGTGCAAGCCCGTGTTTGCTGGCCAAGTCGCCTTCAGAATATGACGTCGTCTGCGATCGCCATCGAGCTCAGGGCGGTCTTCCGTGATTAGTCCACCTGAAGCAGTTTCACAATTTCTCCAACCGGTTACCCTGCGGATAATTTTTCAAAGACAATAGCTCTGCCTCTGCAAAACCTTCTGGCCTGAGTTCCAGATAAGGCGTTATTGGTCCACGCTTCGTCAAAGACCACGTTGAGCTCGAACCGTGGGCAATATTTCTAGACTAAGTTTATCTGATGTCGTCGGTACAAAAGGCTATCATGATGTTCCTTTACAGACTGGAATGTGCTGTTCTATTTCCAGTCGGGGCATTCAGTTTGAATTCAGGGAACTGTGATTAATGCCGTTTTGCACGTGGAGTTAGGTGTCTCTTTTTCATTGGCCACCCCTGTATATGCAGAAAATGGTGGTTCGTTCTCCTCAGATTTGTTTGAAAACTTGAATTTCGAAAGCTTCTGAAGCAATTTTGTGATATCATCGCATTGGAACAAATTTTCTAGCCGACCGTGCTTTACGCTCATTCGGATGCATAAAGTACCTTTCAAAAACAAATTTTGAGAGGATTTGAACATTTGAAAACAGTATTGTTGAATTCAGGTTGAAGTCCAAACGGATGTATAGATTACTGTATTTCAAGTGTCCTCATTTGTTGTGTATATCCAATGTTTGACACATGTAAGCCAAGTGTTTCCCCCCGCTAAGCGTTGGCAGTACGATGGTTGCATTGACAACGCCTGGCGCAAATCCCGCAGCGATTACCACCGGGCCGATTCCATTAATCCGGTCTCAAATAATCATATTGTTTCCGACAGGATTGCCGCTTCTGGTTAGTTTATTGATCGCCAATTAATAAATTCAATTTCACGTATTCTCAGTACCTTCTTCGTAATTACCAGCTGGTTATGCTGCCGACCAAAGTAAGCACTAAATTAGCTGTGGAATTATAGTCGGGACTGTACTGATTGGGATTTCTCTATATCCTTCAAGCAGCTGAAAATTACGTTGAAAGATTATTATTTCATCATTTAGCGAGTTCCTTCCATAGTCAATAAAGATCATCCAGTCAAACAACCAATTTTTTTCCCTCAAACGCCATGCATTCCACTTCCACCAGAAACGGTAGCAACATTCGAATGCGCATTTGACGTACGCAGCGAGCGAACCAGCCCCTTCGGCGTTTCTGCTGGAGCGATATGCTAAATGTTGGGGACGGGTTGGGGACCCCGACGGTCGACGGACTACTTCAACTCGGTTCTTTAGACCGCCTCAATTTGATGCTTACCTCAGGACTAAGCCTTGGTGAGAGTACGGATCTGCGAAAGAACGCAGGTCCATCCTTTCTCCAAGGCCCAGTCTTGAGATAAGCAAACCGAACCTTTTCGGCGGAGCTGCTAACGTAGCTGCTCCACATTCGCCATCACTCTCCTACCGTACTGCTCGAGTTGAAGTAGTCCGTCGATCTTGGGGACCCCATCCCTCCCCAACATCTAGCGTACGGCCCCAGCAGAAACGCCAAAACGGCTGGTTCGCTTGCCTCTCCGGGCGACCGGTCTAATCAATTTGATAGACATGAGATCCCCACTTAGCGTGAACGAGAATGAGCCGGTCTTCGAAGGATATTTGAGCTTGAAATTTTTTCCAACTCGTTTTTTTTTTGCAAATATCACGGCCCTGGGTTGGATAACGAATGCTCTTCATCAAAAAATCATAGCGAATCGCATAAAGCCATCCTCCTCCCCTCCCCTCTCCCCCAACCGTCAACTTAAAGAAGAATCGTTGCTTTTGCCCTTGTACTCTCAATGGTTCCTCGTTGCACTGCTTCTCATTTCTGTCAGGGTGGTCTCAGCTATTCTCATTTGTGCTTAAAGAATCAATCTCATGTCGTTCCTCACCAGTAATTTGTGCAAAATGGAATACTTCGCTTTGGACTTCACGGTTACCGGGAAACCAGCCCCAATAGCTATACGGCCCAATGATGCTATAGCTGATTATTAATGCTTTCTCCATGGCGCAAGCCCGAGGCTATTAATTCTTTTTTGAATAAAAATATTACTTTTAGTTCATGAAAATACATGATAATGAGCTTCCGATGTAATGTATTCTATCTCAATTTTCTCGCACTAAATCAGCTCTTAGGTCCATCTGATGAATGAGACAAGTCAAAGTCATATCAAAGTTGAACAGGATACCATAGTTATAATTTATTCACACTCCATAATTTGATTTATTTCATTATATAATGAGGGATTATAATTTATATTATATTATTGCATTATAAATTTCGGTTTTGGACGTACACAAAATTTTGCTGGAACAGCTACAATTCGGCACCTCGGATCGAGAGATGGATACTTCCCTATTGCGTGAGGCTTCGCCATTCCCCACGCAGAGAATCGACATCTTCCTTGAAGAATCGTAGCGACTGTGCCCCGGCAAACTCGGACACCCAAAGTACAAATTTTTCGTACTCCTTGAAGTGTTCCCGAATATCGTATTTGATTTATTTTATTATATAAAGAGGGATTATATTTTATCGCATCGGATCGCAAAGGCGACCCTCCTCTCCTCCCGTTCAAGTAGTGAGAACGAACGGGTGACCCTGCTACGGAGCAGCTCCGTCGGCTCTTCAACTTCACGGGCCATTTCAAGTGTTATGTTAGAGCTAAGTTTTTCACTGCTTCCAGTGATCACTTATCTATCATATGATCCAATACAACTATTAATCAGCCTTTGAATTGGCGGTGATCAGGGCAAACTGTGCTTCAAAATAGTAAAGTAATCTACCAATAATTCAGACCATTTGAATTTCACTACAACACGACTTGAACTGGAACTAATCACTTTCTCACTGACGGCTGTGACGAAAGGGATACCAGATCGGAGATCACCTTGGAGATTAAATTCATAATTACTGTTGGAGGTCATCGTAGAGCTCTTCATCTCTAGTGCATCACTGCTAATAGCATAAACAAGTAAAAATTTACCTCTGCGCTCTCCTTATTTTCTATAAGCCATTTCTAAAGTGAATGATTGGCAAAACCAATATTTTCTAAATTACTGCCTATTTTTATCTTTTTCCTGGGTATTCGTTGGTTAAATCAAAAACATGCGGCCTAGTGAGAAACAAGCAGCAATTCCACGCCCAGAATTCACTTGAAGGGAATGTTCGGTATCGAGCCAATGACTTTGACTTTGACTTTATAAGTCTGGGATTGACTTTATAAGTCACGGTGGATATTTGAAGTGTAGCGGGAAGAACAGTCAGCAAGGACAAAATAAAGCCTCCGTCTGTAGTAGCGGCGAAGTGAAATACCACTGAATTGTGGGCGGCCCCAATGATGTTGGGCGGGACCCATCCTAGGGCCTTAAGGCCGATGTCAAACTTTGCGAATCGCTAGCGTCAGCGGTCGCGTCGCGGCCAGTGAACCACTTAATCGGATGGTACCGCTGCGCGACTGCGGACGCTAGCGAATCTCTAGTAGATAATCGAGCGATTCGCAAAGTCTGACATCGGCTTAATACTTCGCCCTTGTGAAACTATTCCGACATTTGCGTAGATGCTTCCTGCTAACATTTTTTCAGGTGCAGACTTATTTGCAACCAGGAACCCCGGACCTTGCCTTTGAGCGTTGTCTGTGCTTTTCTAGGTTGCTAAAAATCGTGACTTTCCAAACTTTTCCATGATTTCACGCATTTACTCGTGAGCAGTTTAGGGCTTCCACCTTTCCGGCATGCACGTGCGGCTAAAACGCACTGCCCTGCTCGACGTCCAGCTGATCTGCTCTCGGCTGCTGGCTATTCTATTCATCTGCGGTTCAATATACGCCATGATCTGCGCGTATCGGACAGGATTCTACAATTCAAGCCCGCTCTGGAAATGCGAGCGAGACACAATCAGTACTAATTCAACGACGACGATTATTGTCGTCACGCCAACTCATAAAAGGAAGGAACGCATTGCGGATATGCTCAGGTAAAAGGATAGCAGACATTCAGCGTTTATCTATGCGTCTTGGGATGCGCCATGGGTTGTGCTTTTTTCTCGCTCCGGATCGTGTCATTATACCATTTCGAATACATTTTGCCTATACAATGGCAATAAAAGCGTGCTGCTATGAAAACGGAAAAAGAAACAAAGAAAATAGCCGTTGAGGTCCCTAAACATGAAATAAGGGACGAGCGTGTCGGACGAGTGTCTAAACTGCTTGCATTTTTGACTGGCTCGCTCCAGCAAGAAAGTCAAGTGCAGTCGCGCGCGAGGACCGCCAGTCGCGCAAATACCCCAGCCAACGTAATTTACCTAAAGAGCAAGGCTATCGGCCAAAAGCCAGCTTTGTGAGGACCTAGCGCCGTGTTCGCGCACTTTCAAACCACGACAACGGCACATCTGTGCTACACGTGAGCTACTCTATCCACCCTATGAATGGCTCTTCGAGTTGACATTTGCTGGGGGTGTTGCTCTAAGTTTTGCACCCCATTTTTTATACCTTTTTGTTGACGAGCACTCAAAAGACACAAAGTGATTGTCTGTGGTATTACATGCACGGATCGCTTTCCTTGCTGGCAATGGATAATATAATTCGGAAAGGGAGAAAATTCTAATAGATGTGAGGGCGTTCTCCTACACCGCCCAAAATCAACTGGTGAAGTAAGTGCCCAATTTCGCTCACTTCATTACCCATAAATAGTACCACCTTTCTTTTCCTATAGCGAGAAAATTAGCGTAGTTACTCCCTTTAGCACTTCCACATGTTTGGCATATTGCACCCTGAAGATGACCGTTATCTTCACCTAGCATCAGGGCTGCCTTTCTTCGAGGATGATCATCGTTAATTCTTCTTGACCAGTCGTTACGGGTATTTTGTGAGAGATCCACAAATCGGCCCGAGTACCAAAAACTGGACAAGGGCTAAGTAATTCAATTATTCTTGCCCTGTCCGATTTATGGGATCACATTTGGCCTATCATAGGCGTCATCACTCTAGCATCTTCGAGGGGCTTTATCGATAAGGGAAGCGACGTAAAAATCGAGCTACTCTTCCAAGTCACTGTAGGAGTCAGCTATTGGATTGCAACGATACTGTAGTGAAGTGGAATATGTAGCTTACTCTAATAAAGGTGACCTTCACCTTAGAATGCTCGATTACATTACAGCTCCTACAGAGTTCTTATTTGATACCCTAAATGATCTGAAGAAACCTTTTTTACATGACAAGTTCCTAACATTTACTAGTGTGACGCAGCCACTTGTTTGACAGCATTCCCTTAATCATAACAAGAACGAGTAATTGCCAGTTGTTTGCACAAACCACGCAAACACATAGATAGCGGATTATAAGTAACGAAATTGATTCTGTTTTCCGCCCATTCCGAAACGTCAGAATGGGATTTATTGTTGACTGGGATTGTTTGTTTACAACTGAGAAAGTAGAGTATGGACCTAGCAAAAAAGCGACATCGAGGCTAAACGTTACCTGCTGGTTCATATGCTCCACTTAAAGTCTTCTTTGACCGTGCCCGCTGTATCTGTCGTCACTGCAAAGTCAAATTTGTCTTCTCCATTTACTGACGTATTTGACGTAAGAACGACATCATTCTGGTGGGGTACATTGTTAATCGAGGGAAGCCCTGACAAGCTCTGAGGTCGACGAGGGAAAAGATACTCAGTCGGGGGTAGGTGAACCCTCTCAAAGTGCAATAGATGCGCGTTTCGCAGCGAAGAGTATGCCCGTTGCGAACGAGCACGGCCGTCCCCACGCCGCTATCGACGCGGCACGCCCACAGATTGGCTAGGCACTCGCTACAGGTGTCTAGCCGTTTAGCGGAGAGAATGTTAGCGCCGAAGAGCGCTGCATCGATGAGAGTCGCACCAAGGCGGATATCAATGAGCAAAGAAGTGATCGTATTTCTCGGGTACTGAACCGTTCTTCGTGCTTTTTCTTCATCTCTTTGTCAATTTCTAATGAGCTACCTCTCTATCATAAACTCCGCCTTCGAGGCAACACTCTTAGCCAAGTTCAACCGTCCATTGTCCAAATTCAACGGAAATAGTGATTGTGGTTTTAAGATTTTGGTGCTGAGAGAGATTGAGATTTCGGAGAGAGCAAAGGTGATGGAAGTCGGAGAGATCCTGTTTGTATAGAGGGGTCAACTTTGGCAGTGAAGTTCAACTGTTCACAATTTTTACAGTCATAAGAAGGTCTTGTCAACAGAATCGTCCGGATATCGCACCATTAGTCGCAAGTGCGGTAGTTTCCATGTGTATTCAAAGTTGAATGTCGATGGGAACCTTGCCGGCCCGTCCTTTTTGCCTCCCCGTTCCCTTTTTGAGTGCGATATCCGCGTCCCACCCATTGTGGACTGCAAGACATTCACGAAGTAAGCAAACAAGCACTTTTAGCGTATCTGCTGGGGCCGTATGCAGAGTTTGGGGAGGGGATGGGGTCCCCGAGATCGACGGTCTACTCGAACTCGGTTGGTACGGTAGGAGGGTGTTGACAGAAGTGGTGCACTACATTCAGCAGCTCCGCCAAAAGGGCTGGTTTGCTTACTACCTCAGGACTATGTCTTGAGATGACGGACCTGCGTTCTCTCGCAGGTCCGTCCTCCATCTAAGGTTTAGTCCTGAGGTAATCGTCAAATTGAGGTGGTTTGAAGGATCGCGTTGGTGTAGTGCGTCGACAGTGGGGATTCCATCCCCTCTCCAACATCCAGCATATGGCACCAGCAGAAACGCCAAAAGGACTTCCTCGCTCACCTCAAATTTACGCTCCCACCGTCAAGGTGGGTGCGGTATTGTTGAATTTAACCTTCAACAATACCACACCCACCAGAACGTTGACGCGTTGCGACGCCGCGTTCGCGGCAACTCGACGACCGAACGATTCTTTTGACCGCTCTTCGTTCTTAGGAGAAATGATAAAAATGACGAAATGGTGCGGAAATTGCCGTTTCAGTAGCTGTATATATTCAGAAACAGACTGTGATGCAAGTACTTCAACCTCATGAGCTTCTGTAGGTAGCCAGTCAAACGGACATTACCAAAGGCAGCCTTTGTTAGCCGCCCAACTACGCACATTAACACATTGGCGACAATGGCACCCGACGTCGGGCGACACCTTTTCTGCCGCGTGGGACCATGGCACCCGATGTCGGGCGACGCCCTAAACTACTGGAATACTTGAATTTTTTCTTTTTTTTTTGATTGCTCCTTTATATTTTAAGGTGGAAACATTCACTGGCATCAGGTATTCCACTTGATATGAATTTACAACATTTCAAAATAACACAAAAACATAATATAACACAATTAGCAGTTAAGATTTCTCACATGATTTGTGGCGCGTCCGAAAGCATTCTACACAGAAGAAACCCTCACTATTGCTACATTGAGTTCTCAATTTCTCAGTGTGGGAATTAAGATAGCAACGTCCATATTCGTCGGGAAGCTGCCATAGCAGCTCCGACATCGTCTCCCTGCGTCCGAAGAGAGATCGCTCCTCCAATCAGCTCAGCTCAGCTTTCCTGCCTTGGATTGGAGTACTTCGAGCTTATTTCCACCAGTTCTTCTACGATTGAAATCTCAAAGTCAGTTAGCTGCATTTTTGTTTTCTGGCAATAGAGTGTCCGTTGCCGTCTGCACAAGGTAGAAAATGACCTCACATACCATTTTGTCGTGCGTCTCGCAAAAGGCGTACATGAAGCCATCTGATCGCTCATGTCGACGTATCCTTTAATATGAAGCCTTCCACCCTTACTTGCAGAATTTTGCCGAATTTGGGGTGGAAAATGTGGTGGCGGCAAGGTGGCGCCATGCTGTCGCCATACTGGCGTCAGATGGCGCGAACGCTTCAAATAAATTCCATATTCGTGATCAGCGCGTTGGATTCGCTACAATGAAAAGCTTTTGCAAGAAAAAACGTGGTAGTTCTCAGTGGTCCCACGCGGCAGACACCCCAAAATCCGCTTGGTCGCCAACGTGTTAATGCTGTGTCAAAATCGTCATACAAACCTTTATACAATTCTGAATTTAAGTGACCTGTACGGCGTATGCTTGAATGACAGAGTAACTACTGAACGAGCACCCCATTTGGCAATTCCTTTGTGTAAAATGTAATGCATGTATAAACAAATATTGAACACGCACTCTTGGAAAGGCACAACAACTGCCTGGGCGTTATGGGTGTGCGACATTCGTAACTGCTCTATAAATGAGGAAACTAGAAAGGCAACATTTTTTTCACATTTATGTTTTATGGAGCCGAGCCTGTGAATGTTTTCGGTTGTCGCAGACTTTGAATCACATCCAAAACCTTCATTGGATTGTGGTTGAAGATGGCAAAACGACTGTGAATGTAATCGAACGACTTCTTCATCGAAGCACAATCCC
Organism: Teladorsagia circumcincta; assembly: GCA_002352805.1. NCBI lineage: Eukaryota > Metazoa > Nematoda > Chromadorea > Rhabditida > Trichostrongylidae > Teladorsagia > Teladorsagia circumcincta. The sequence continues at coordinate 133,558 of KZ345027.1, forward strand.
ATACGTCTATTTGGCCACCACAACGGCTCCTGGAATGCCAAGTAAGAAGCACTGCTTCCTTGTTTTGTTAGATAACTGCTGTTTTCGCTATTCCTTGCGGAAGTTGTCACGAGAATGATGTTGTGGGCAAAACTTTTGCCCTAGCTGGGATTTGAAAATTGACCATCGAAGGTCAGTTGGTGTGAAATGGTGCCCCGATGGTGTGACTGTTAGCACAATTGCCCGAAAAGCAAAAGATGTCAGCAAAAGATCCAGGTACGAATCCCGGGTGGGGCGAAAGTTTTGCCCACAACTCAGCATGCTTGTGATAGCGCTGCTTCCTGTTGATGTTGTTGACTGTTGAAAGCTGGGTTAGGATAATCGTAATGAATGAAGAAAAATTGCCCCATCACAGGGAGAATTATTGGTCCTACTACATCAGAGTACCTTCTCAAGTGTTCAGTGTGGGGGAGTCAGAAATTCTGTGGATAAATCTGAAATTAAAAGTCCTCAGTGTATTTCATTCGAGCAAGATGCATGAATCATCCGTTAGAGCCGGCCTTCACCTCAACTTCAGGTCAAGCATATGATGAGCTTGACTCAGCAGGCGGTGGAAAGACCTCGCTACACTTTTGTAGGCTCAAAGAACCGAAAGGTTAGCGAATATCTTTTCTATACCGTCGCGTCATGTGAACTTTGATTAACTGAGGCAAATTCTTTTCACGGACGCAATCAGTTCTTATTGTTTGGAGAGGTCGACATCAACTAGTTACGACATTTCGCGAAAGGAAGGTAGCGTGAAAGCTAAAAGTCAAATCAGACCTGTGGAAGATTCGCCAGGATTCAAATTCGTTTTCCACCTTTAACTGTTATGGATAATAATACAAATTTTACGGTGGGACGACCGGAAAGGAGCAATGTGAAGTCATCGTCAACGCTGTCATGCTGGGAGCACAATAGGATGTTCACAATGTAAAAACAACATTATAATAATCCAAAACAAGCCTGAAGGGCAACAGCTGAAGGGCACTGCGGTATTGATGACGTCATCGAATTTCAGTGGTGCACGCTTTCCTGCATGAAGGGGGGGG